>CM077263.1:13731069-13988569 GCA_039654775.1 Spinibarbus caldwelli
CTCTAGAGTCATCCATTTTCTTCCCAAAAAACATTTTGTTATTTAGGTTTGAAATTCACCTCAGGTACCCACAGCAATTATACCGGTCTAGAGTGTTGGTGACTCTATTGTTATACCCCAATATTTTGTTAAACCTGGCAGGCTAAGAAAACATGTTAATTAAAAGTCTAAAAGTAGTCAAAAATAAAATGCATACTAAAAAAAAAAGTAGTATTTAACAGACTGTCATTTTATGGCAAGGGTTGTGTAACAATTCTTCATAAATGTCTAATTTTGAGTACATAATATTCACTGTTCGTTATTTTTATTTTCTTTGCGTACAAAAAGTATTCTCGTAGGTTCATAAAATTACGGTTGAACCACTGATGTTACATGGACTATTTTTACAATGTCCTTACTACCTTTCTGGGCCTTGAACGTGTCAGTTGCGTTGCTGTCTATGCAGAGTCAGAAAGCTCTCGGATTTCATTAAAAATATCTTAATTTGTGTTCCGAAGATGAACGAAGGTCTTACGGGTTTGGAATAACATGAGGGTGAGTAATTAATGACAGAATTTTCATTTTTGGGTGAACTATCCTAAACTTTAAATAAACTTAAAATATATTGTTTCTGTAGATATAGTCAGCAACTTTAATGGATAGTTTTATATTAAGTTTTATATTAAGTACACAGATTACGGGCCAGATTTAATAAACAGGGCAAGTTAGCGTTAGAGTGCAATTCCATAAAAGTGCAGATGGGAGGGGAAAATGCTGCATGTGATTTACTAACAATGCGCACATTAAAGAACACAGACGCAGCCAGATCATTTCCATAATGACCAGCACAATCTACCAAGAGCAGCGCAAATTAGCACCTGCTTTAAAACATACTTTTTTTGGGCATTAAATAATGGCGCAAATACCAGTAATTTGATGAGTGCAAATGTTAGTAAATCGCATTGCGTGATTCATTTTAATATTCTTGTCCCATAAATTTTGCATCTGAAAGGGAAACTCCTACAAACACTTTTTCAGCGCTAATTCTTAACTGCGCGTACTATTTTAACACCAAAAGACGGTTTGCGCTGGCACAAACTGTTAGTAAATCTGGCCCTTATACTTTTCTTTTTGTCCAATTTTCAAATACTTTTTTGCTTCAGATAAAAAATTGCATAGCTGGTTTGCTTAGTTCATGGGTTATATAACACTTTAATAAACTTATCCTTATGGTAAAAATGAAAGGAAAAATTACTTCGCTGACACTTATCAAGTGCCTGTCATTATTGCAAATTATCAGCCAGTCATTATCGCTAAATAAGCCTTCTCAGGTGTTTCTTTGGTGACAGTGACTGGCTGACTGTAGGTTATCTCATACATATCTTTTTTTAAAATCACTCTGTGGCTAAACATCCTTTTTGTGACATTTCATTTCCTGTATTCCCTAGCTTGGTGGCATTAATCATCATCTTTATGACCTTTCTTTACATGCATCTCAGACCACTTTTGTCTCAAGTGTTATTGCATAAAGAACAGACTTGAGAGTTTTCTGTTTGTGTTGCTGATGTCTGGTAAACACTGATTGTGCACGAGGACTCTTGAAGGCGATGTTTCACATCAACACTCTGGAGGGTCAGCAGGCTAATGAGACAGTGTAATCACGGAAGAATAATTACAGAATCCCTCACCTCATGAGGTTATGAAGTTATGAACACAACCCCTTTAGGATTTCACATCAGTTGTGAATTAGGGATCCTACGGATTATAAATGTTGTCTCAGAGCGAGAAGAGGGTTTCCAGCTTTTAGTCTGAACAGCAATGAGTAACGACGGAGCTGTGATTTGGAACGGTCATGAATTTATAAGTGTGGCTTTTAAAATTTAAAACAAGCACTTGAAATTTTATGGGAACAATGAAACTGCAATTGATTAGAAGCAGTGAATGATGTTTTTACACAGAAAAATGCAAACAAAACTGTGGTAATCATGTTTCAAAAAGGAAAAAGGGTTAATTGGATAAAAATCTGTTCTGGTCAAGATCCCAGGATTGTTTAGAGGCATAAATGTGTGTGTGTGTGTGTGTGTGTGTGTGTGTATGAGATATCAAAAAAGTAAAAATGTAAAAAAAAAAAATATATATATATATATTGGGATATGGGATATCAAAAAAGTAAAAAAATGTGTGTGTGTGTATATATATATATATATATATATATATATATAATGAAAGTCATATACATACAATGAAAGTCAAATAGGGCCAGTGTTGACTTTCACTGTATACAAAAGCAGTTGAAACATTCTTCAAAATATCTTCTTTTATGTTTCACTGAAGAAAGAAAGTCATACAGGTTTGGAACAACATAAGGGTGAGAAAATGATGACAGAATTTTCATTTTTGTGTGAACTATTCCTTTATCAAGGGAGCTGATCGAGACAAACTCTTTGTAAACAGCATTCCCTGGTATTCAGGTATTTCCTACACAAACAGTAAAAATCAAATCCTCTGTGAAGTTTGATTTAGCTGACCCGTTTAAAAACCAGACAAAGCCAAAAGAGCAAAGGGACATTGAATCATCAGATTTTTGTCTTGTATTAATTTTCTTCTTTTCTATCCCAGGAGCCTCTGTGCTTGTTTACGAGTCTTATTTGCATCTGTACTGGGGAACAGCTCTCAGGACAGCGCTGCAAAGGCACATAAATGAATCGCATAATGAATGTGCTGCATTAATGATGGGTTTACTTCTAAATTATATGCTCTTAATTAAAAAGGTTCAAGGTGCCTTTATGACTAGAGCGCATAGAAGTGAAATGGTAATCTGAATAAATCACAAAGCCCACAAACTTGCAGCATGCTGGTGGTTATGATAGATCTCCTTGCTAAGAATGGCTTAAATGAAGCAGAAAGATATGTGCTTGAGGTAATGATTATCATTAGATGAACCTTTGCTTCAGTCCACCACAGTTTCTCTCATAGTACGTCTAGGTATATGATAGTTGACCGTTTCTGGGAAATTTTGTTAGGTTTGACATTTTATTGCCACTGTAAGAGGAAGGGTAATGACATTATCAAGTCTGGTCAGTGCTGAAAAGGGTTTAATAAACTATAGACCTCTACAAAACTCTTTTCAGTAGAGGATACGGAGTTATAGGCTACCCAATAATTATAACAATAAATGTGCTATTTAGTATTAAAAAGGAGAGGTCAGATGTCACTGTTGTACTGATAATAGCCACCAATTTTACAAAGAAAAGGGCTGCAGCTCAACCGTTAGTTCTCAGTTATGAATCCAATCATCTAACACTGCAAAAAATTATTTTAATCAGTCATTTTTGTCTTGTTTTCCAGTAAACTCTTGTACTTATATCAAATATTAATAATAAGTATTAAATTATTAATAGATAATTAGTTTCATTGTTTTCAGAAAATATATCTTGATGTTTATTTTTCTTAACTCATTGACCATTTTTGCATTATTTTAAGCATAAATCTAACAAAACCTAAAATGAGGTTTATGATTAAAACAACCAAAGGGGTAAGAAAAATAAATATTCTCTTAAAGGAACAGTTCACCCAAAAATGAAAACTGTGTCATCATTTACTCACCATCATGTCGTTCCAAACCTGCATAAGTTTCTTTCTTATGTTGAACACAAAAGAAGATATTTTGAAGAATTTTGAAGAACCAATCAGTTGTTGGTCCCCATTGACTTCCATAGTAAGGAAAGAAATACTATGAAAGTTAATGGCGACCAACAACTGAGCATTCTTCAAAATATCTTCTTTTATGTTCAGCATAAGAAAGAAACTCATACAGGTTTGGAAAAACATGTGGGTGAGTAAATGATGACAAAATGTTCATTTTGGGGGTGAACTATTCCTTTAACACACGTCTTAACATCTTTCACTATTTTGCTAGTCAGCTAAATATATATTGAATGTTATATGTGTAAAACAAGACAAAATACTGAAAAGGACAATGATTTTGACACATCAGCCTATAAAAACAATGGTAAACTTTTACCGTTGATATCAATGCATAGATGATGCGCTGAGTTTGGCTCCATACAGCAAAAACAAATTGTTTATTGCATCAGTGAGACATTTTCCAGCAGATTGATTCATTTTAAGACCAGAACACAAAGAACAGAAAAACATATCAACTGGTTAAAGTTGCTCATCAAAGGCAAATAGCTTGAAAGCAAACACGGAGTATGGTGCATTTTTTAAAAAAAATCTCAGTGTATGAAATGTACAACACATCCATCTCAGGTATTGCGGTGTAAAAAGGGCATAGGGGAGTCAATTAGTTCTCATAATTACTAAAAGGCCTTCAGTACAAAGCAAATTGATTTTCCATCTAATGAGTGCAGCGGTAATGACCCTGAAATGGTGGTTGTAGGCTTTATATAAAAAACCAAGAGGACAGAATGTTTTTGGGGGGGTTTGGGTTAATGTTCTCATGATCATATATTTCGCTGAGGAGAGAGCTTTCAGACCTTCCCATCATCCTTTCAACGATTTTTATGGCTAAAAACTATAATCAACTATAATCAGAAACATTCTTGAGAGTTGAACCCTTATGTGAGTCTTGTATTTGATAATGCAGGTTTAAGTTGGGTTTATAATATAATTATACACTGTGACTGCTGAAATTATTATAGGGAAAATTTGTGATTTGTGATGGCAGGTTGAAAGTGATACATTTAGGCATAGAGCTAGTTTCTAGGAATTCTAATTAGCTTTTAAAAAAATGATACAGTACTAATTTAAAAAATGAAAAGCCTTTTTACAGATTCATTTGTTTTAATCGGACTTATAAGTCTGTTGATGAAAACAAATTTTCCTTTAAAATGTAATTTGCAATTTCAAGGTAGGTCATGTCATATAAATAAATGCACTTGTGAGACACTCTCAGTCTTTCTAATGCTGTAACCTAATTTTCCCTTGATGCATGTGCATTGTTTTAGTCAAGTCTAAAAACGGAACACCTTTTATTGATGTAAAACCAGAGCTGGGGCAACAACGTGGACAATTTGTTGTTAGCAAGCCAACACGTGAAGTTTCAGGAATCAACTGATGCACCTTAAGACCCAGTCTTCAACCTTAATATATGAAATACATTATAAAATATGACTTATTCTTATATAATGACAATGTAAACAAAGAGTGAATACGTAGTACCATAACCATATAAATATTTATTGTGTTTATATACCATTCAAAGGTTTGGGGTCAGTAAGAAGTCGCCAAGGCTGCATTTATTATTTAAAAATACAATAAAAATAATAATATTGTGAAGTATTATTACAATTTAAAATGTTTTCTATATACTTATTAATATTTTATAAAATGCAATTTATTCCTTTGATGCAAGGCTGAATTTTTAGCATTATTACTCCACTTTTCAGTGTCACATGATCTTTCAAAAATCACTCTAATATGCTAATTTGCTGCTCATGAAACATTTATTATTATTATTATTATTATTATTATTATTATTATTATCAGTGATAAACAGTTGCTTCTTAATATTTTTGAAAGCTATGGTACAATTTTTCAGGATTGTTTGATAAATAAGCTCAAAAGAACAGCATTTAAAAAAAATACTTTTACATTGTTTTTATATTATTTCAAAAAACTATACAGTAGATTTTTATATTATAATGTTATATTATTTATGATAAAACATATACTGTAGTTAACATACAGCTGTGTCCCTCAGTTGTGGCATCAATTCCATCACAAACAACAATTTTGGCCTTGATAAAAAATATATATATATATTCTAAAATTTGTATACTTGTGTATGAACATGATATTTTTAAAGCAAAATATGCAAAAAGTGGGAAAATATTTTCAGTATTGCCTTTATTAAGGATGCATAAAATGCTAGCTATACAATTAACTTGAGCAATTAATTTGAGATGTGGTCAAACTTTGTTTGAAAACTCTTGAGAAAAGACAATTCCACAGAGCCTAAATTACTTTTAATATATATAGCCTTTAAATTTTTTAGGTATATATAAAGGAGCACTTGAAACTATACATGATTCGCAAGTAAATCCATTGTTTATACTAAAATATCAGTGGGCTCAGAAAACACTAGGATTGTAATTCAGTTTTCTGTCAAGTGTAGCTGCTGTACAGATGCTCATGTGGCTTGTATTGAATTGGAACCGGCAGCATGTTCAGCTCTAATCTACTGGCTCTGCTGCACATGCATGTAAAGAACGCATTACTCCTGTCTCAGCGCTGTGGCACTCCATCAGCGGGACTGTGATTTATGACACCCAGCCTTTCCAGTTGGCTTTAATCCCGCCATTTACTTGCAGGTTTGTGCACAACCTCAGATTTTCATCTTATCCGACACATATTCAGACGGATCCATGCGAACTGGGACTAACCGCCTCTCTAAAACTTCCTCTGGTTTGACGTGAAGTCCGTGGAGACTGGGCCTGAATATTATCAGCATCCTTCTCTGTGCATTCAATGTCTTTAATGATATGAATATGAGAGGAAAACATCCCCTCCCGTAGAGAGAGGCCATGGAGTTTCTATTTAGAGACATGTTTAATTAGTTGTTGACTCTGAGTCTAATGCTCAGAGACTAGAGATTAGTACACAGGGTATATATTCTGTATGTACAGAAGATGGACATTGCATCATTATGCTTCTGGGGTTCACACAAGTGCAGGAAGCTCCAAATAAATAATTATGCGTTATTGACTGTTTGCAGAGAGCTGGTGTTGGTTTTGTCTCTGGGCGCTCTTCTGGTGCAATTACGAGACCAACTGTTGACTTTTTCAAGAACATGGGGCATATATATTAACATATTTATTCCACTAGTGGAAGAAATAAATGAATGGTGTTAAAAATGTTTGTTTGGGTTAGGCCGGCTCTGTGAATACCCATATTTAGACTACTGAAATAAAGGCAATTTCCCCCTCATGTCGCTCCAAACTGGTATAACTTACTTCTGTTTAACATAAAATTTTCTTTAGCAAGATGGAGTTGGTCACATTATTCAAAAACGGTTTAATTTCAAAGCTTAATTGTACAATAATCATAAAAAGATCATTCCATAGGGCTAAGATTACTTGTATATATATATATATATATATATATATATATATATATATATATATATATATATATATATATCCTTTATCATTTTGAGGCTAAATATATAGTATTTGATTCACTAGCCCAGTCTATATTTTTATATATTAAAATATCAGAGGGCTCAGAAAACAGAAAACATGGGGGTTGTCAATTCAGTTTTCTGTCAATGCAGTTACAAATAAATACAATAATAATAAAAATTAAAAAAAAATTCAATGGATTAATTCCATGAATTAAATATTATAGATTAAATAAGACTTTTTAAACATTTGTACGTGTAAAGCTTTGATTTAAGTTTTAGATGCTGGCAATATGTCAGTATTGTATGTTTTGGTGTCTATGCAAACATAAAATACGTGTGGAAGAACCACTTTTTACCTAAAATACATGCTTTACACATTATTTGCTATCAAATTTTGTAATATTTATTTTTTCATCCACTGCCTGGGGGACAGATCACCCTGGCCATATTCCTGAATTGAGCAGCTTCATAGAAAATGACAGGAGGAGAAAAGTAATGGAGATATTAAACCTTCCTTTTCTCCATGTGTGCTGTGGTCATTAGACCCGAGCTTAAGCGCTTCATTGTTGAATCTGGCAATAAAGCGTTTGATGAAGAAGTGAGGAAAATAGCCTCTGGTTTAGATTCACTCACAGCATCGGTTGCGATTAAGGCCATAAGTCCTTATACCGGCTGGGCAGGTGATGATAACACAGTAATTGCTGACGTTCAGAGGAGCCCTGCTTCCTCATTTTGGAATAATATCAGCTCTGCCATCATTCATTGGTCACCATTCAGTCAAAATAAGATGGATTGACCAATCATTCCCTCATGCGAGGACATTGTCATCTCAGCGGATGAGGGCAAATGAAATCTTCAGAGGATGGTGAAATGGATATAGCTGGCCCCGAGTATGAGAGTTTTTTTATTTTTAATCATGCATAAGTGCTGTTGGACTTGTCAATGCAAAAGAGACCTCAACTCTAAGAAATCTGTATGACGGCCTTTCAAAACTAATGGCATCCCAAGCATATATTGTTATGTGGCTCATATTGGTCGACATACTAATTTTGCAATTTTCCACAGGGTCGGAAAACAGGCAAATTCACCTTCCCTCAGCGGACGGGCTGACCTACATAATCAGAGGTAAAATTTACACCTCACCGACTCGCTCTTTCTGCAGGTTAATACAATCATTGTAGAAAAAATGAAAAATGCAGCCCTGCATAGTGTCCTCTACCTTCATACATTACACTGAAAATATTCTTCATATAAATGACTTCATATTGAGTTTCCATTTCACTGATTTGCTGAAGAAAAACACACATCCACTCGGTGCTCATATGTGTGCTGCTGCTCTGGTATCACCTGCTACATACATGGTATAAAAGTATTTGTTGCGAAACTTTCAAGGTTAGTTTAATAGTACAGTATGGCGCTTAATACATTGTTTAGCCAATGAAGGCCTTATAAGAGGGGTTTTCCACAATAAAAGTTTGACTAAATAAAGAATGCTAATTCAAATAATATTTTGTTGTCTTTTCTAGACAATTTTATCAACTACAGAGCAATTATGTGCTTGTCAGTGACAATCAACAAGAAGAGCTAATTAAAGTCAGCAAACCATATAAAAATGAATCATATAACAATAAGCACATAATTCATGCTGGGATTTTGCACATCTAAAATTAGCAACATTGTTCAATATGAAATTGATTTGTTCAGACAGCTGTTTTAGGAGAACTGAGACAACATTTGATGAAACGTTGGTTTAGCATTTGTTTTTATGTAGATTTAAAGTATTTCTAAGCATCTGTGACTTACAAAGTTCTGTATGCTTGATTATGTAAATGATGAAGTCATATGCAAGAAACATTATGAAAACTCTGATTTAGTATCATTTAGATATTATTTAGATATTATGGTATTCATTTTTGAATTATTTTTTATTTTTATATTTTCTGTTTTCATTTTAATATTAAAGTTTTAGTTTTGTTGTGTTTTGTCATTTTACTATTCATTTAAATGTCTATATATTTGTATTAATTTTAATTTCAGTTTTAGTTCAGTTTTTTATATTTTATTCATTTTATATTTCAAGTGATGCAAGTTTGTGTTTTTAAAATTTAGTTTTTGTTAACAATAATAACCCTGATGTGAACACAAAGTAAATAACATTTGATTTCAAGGAATGTCTTTTTGACTCAAGATTCAAAGCGTTTATTGTCGTGCACAGTGAGGAAAACAAGTTTCCCTGTACAAAAAAATTCTTTCTTTGCTGTCCACAGTGAATGCCAAGATAAGTGCAAAAACTAAAATAAATAAATAAAAACACACACATATATAGACACAAACATAAAAAAAAAAACTATGCCGCAGAATCAGAAATATAGACTATGTATATCTGTATGTGCAAGTGTACAATATTGACTTATGTGCAAATCAATAGTACAGTAACATGCAAATTGAATGCAACTGTAGATAATAATAATATTAACTGTAGATACTAATAGCAGCAGCAGTAACTGTTTTTGACCATTTAAGACAACCATAAAATATAATTAGAGTGTCCCTGTAAGTGTACAAACCATGATATAGTGCAAGTTAATTAAGTTACAGAACGTAAATAAATACATAAGTGCTATGCATTGTAAATTCCTTGTACGAGCTGCCATTTCTGATCATTATATTGACCTTAGATGTAATCATCTGACATGGAAAGGTTCAGTGACACTGTATTTATGAATATATATAAGGATCTGTTTGACATGATTTAATTATACCTGTCACTAGCAATGAAGAAGTTCTTGTGCCTTAATCATATAGATGGCTGCTCTATAGAAAGATCTAATTATGGCGTTCTGAGCATATTGTGAAGAACATTCATTGTGGATTGAGGAGGATTAGATAGACCACTCATCTAATAGTGCTAATTAAAATGAACTTCAGACTTCTTACAGCACAATGTGAGGAAGGGCTTCATGGCCAAATCTGCCATAAAGGGGCTTTATTTAACAAAAGTTAAACTGTACAAAGAGTGATTGTATTTTTCAACCTGGTCTCATGATGAAAACGTACCTCTGAGAACTTTTCACAAGACGCGAAATATGTACCGCCATGTACGTTTTGTGAGATATTCGATGTGAAATGTCCACAGAGTGGCGCTGTAAGAGTGTTCGTTTTTTTTTCCCTGGAACAGATGAACGTACATATGGTACGTTTTATGTGACGTTGGTTTTGTACGACTTGAAATGTCCATTGAGTGGCGCTATAACTCTAATGCTCTGTGGCGTTTTAAAATAACGTACCATCTGCACTACACCTTCATCATTTTTACCTTGAATGGCGATCAGCAAAATTCAGAATTTGAAAAAATCGGCTGTCTCTCTATGAATTTCAATGGAACTGGCCACATCTCGTAAGAAGTTGAGTTTGGAGACGAATTCACTAAATTGCAATTCAACACAATCAGTCAACCAAGGAGTTTCATTAGTTCAGAATGCTAAAAAAAAAAACAAAAAAAAAAAAACAGAGAACTTCTTAGATGTCTTCTCTCTTTTGAACTGCTTCACTTGTTCTTCCATTATAGCCATAAAATTACAAAAAAAATGTATATATACTGTGTATATATATATATATATATATATATGTATATATACAAATATTTTTATTTTATTGAAATTACAGTTGTTGATCCTGTTTGCTACATCAAATCAATTCAGTTCTGCATGATGCACAAGCCTGGTGTCCACCTTTTTAATATTTACTGTTTTATATTTTTAGGTTTAATATTTCAAACTCATATGGAAGTTGAGGTCACTTTGATGAAGAAATCTGTGCTGAATCTTCCATCAGACATTCCTTTTGTATCTACTGTAGACAGGTCCCATTTCTACGCTGTCATGCCTCACTGCTATAAAACGGTGAAGAAAACATCACATTTTAGATCATTTCAAGACATAATTACTTCAATCAGACTCAAATGAAAACACAGTTAACTCTAGAACACCTAACCACTCAAAAATGATTCAAAAAGACAAATTATAGTTGAAGGCAGCAATTTGAACCATATGGTCTTTTTCAAACTTATAAAAACTAATATGAAACAATGGGTTTCTTATATGATTGATTATCATGGATTGATAAGTGAGCCAATTATGTGTGTTAAAATGAAATCCAGCATGTCATGAACCCCCATGACGCATACTGTAATCACTTTTTTCCGTTCTGTGCCTATTTCTGCTCACTGCATAATGATGGCGTGATGAAAAACAAAACAAACCGCTTTAATTAAGGTCTGGGACTCAGAGACTTTTAGACTCATACTGTTCTTGTTGTATTTACAGCGAGAGAAATAAAGAATGAGAGGCAGTCTTCAGCAAAGCATTGTGTCTGAGAAGATTTGTAACTTTCACAATGAAATATTGATAACACTACAAAACCATTTATTGCCGGCTATGAAAGGAATAGTGCACTGTGCACGACTTCTATTCTTTTGCCCAATAAAACCTATTCTGTCTTTATCATTATCTATAACACCAGTCTAGACAAGAAAAATATCAATTTTGCCAGAAACTGGTACTTAACATGATACTTTTATGGATATTATTAGTGTGTGAGTGTGTATGTGTGTGTGTGTGTGTGTGTGTGTATATGTATGTATGTATATATAATGTATGTATGTATATTACTTGAAATAAAATATAAAAATGTCATCTAGTTTCCAAGGCAACATTTCTCATTTTAGTTTAACTTAATGTACTAAAATAGCTAAAACTAAAATAAAAATGAATAAAAACTATGCACTGTAAAAATAAAATGTATTCACTCAACTTAACTTTTTGACATCTTTTTCCTGACTCTGTTAAATAGTATTTACTTAGAATATTCTAAGTATTATAAGTATTTTCAACTTGACAAATTCTGTAACTTGAAATTATAAAGTTTATTTGGAATATCTTTATGAAAGGAATGTGAACTTTAAGTTTTAAATACCAAAGTTCATGTTCATTTATCTCAACTTTTTGAGTTTTTACATTGAATCAGTTAAGTTGTATTTACGAAGAATATTAAACATTTTCAACTAGACAAATTTAGTTATTTGAACTTCTAAAGTTTAGTTGGAATATCTTTATGAAAGGAATGTGAACTTACTTTAAGTTTTCAATACCAAAGTTCATGTTTATTTAAACTAATCTGGCTTATTTTCTTAGCTCAACCAAATAAATAATTATTTTATTTCAATTGTAAATAATTCCATTATTTCAAATATTTCAGTCGTGTTTCAGTGGACAACTTTTTAAATTCCCTGCAAAAAGTTTTTTTTACGTTTACATTTTGTTTTACTTTTTACATATTTTTTCTTTAAAAATCATTTAAGGATTAATTTGTATAGCGCCAACTATTTGAACACTGAATAGACATCGTTGATATGTAAATGTGAGTGGTCATGTGTCAATGTACTATTCATCTGTCTGACAGTCAATAAGTTACAAAAGTTCATTATGAACTAGAAAGTTATTACAGTATGTTTTCATAATACATCAAACTCTTATTTCAAAACACCAAGGAATGTTCCCAGGATATGAACCCCTTTAATGTTAAACTCTCTCTGCTTGCAAATTATAAAATGTTCTCTCTTTGCCCAGCCGTTCTTGTCCTTTTGGCAGGTGCTGAGGAGGTTGTCAGCCCAATAAATCCCTTTAGATGCCATTTAGAGGTCAGAACATTAACCTCACCTCACACATTCGTCTCTGACCCGCAATAAGACAGACAAAAAACAAATTACTAGGAACGAAATGAGACTAGACAGCGGAAACGCCACAAACACCAGCAGTCAGTAAAGCCATTACAGATTACAGGGTACTTTAATTACTCTCTGTGACCTGCTTTCCATAGGCTATGGGTCACCTTGACCTCAACTGGACTTGAGGCCCTAGGGAAAAAAAATACTTGTTGACACTACAGAAACTTTTGGATCAAGTCAATAAGCAATAAACAAAGAGGGAAAATGTTTTCTTTATGATTATGCAAAGCAATATTATGCGAATTTAATACAGTGTGAGTGTTAGTAGGAAAATGCACAGTTCCCTTACATTATTTAAAGTAATGCATAATGTATTTGTTTTAAAATGTGTGCACCACTAATACAGAGAAAACGCTGTTAAACATTTACATTTAAATCACTCTGTAGAGATGTAATACAGCAGCCTTTACTGAACATTTGAAGAATAACGTTTGTCTTTAGTCTAGAAAACATCTAAATTAGTGATTATTATGATCTTCTTTAAGATCTACAGTTTTTGTATTGGCATCTATGGTTTCATGAAGAACCGTTAATATCCATAGAATCTTTCCATTACACAAAAGGTTATTTATAGTAGAAAAAGGTTCTTCAGATTATTAAAATGCTCTTCACACAAAGGAAGTGAATGGGTGCCGTCAGAATGCGAGTCCAAACAACTGATAAATACATCACAATAATCCACAAGTAATCCACACGATCCCAATCCATCAATTAACATCCTGTGAAATGAAAAGCTGCATGTTTGTAAAAAACAAATCCATCACTAAGATATTTTAAAATCACCAAAATATGAGTCCATAATCCACAATAATGCTTCCTCCAGTAAAAAAAAGTCCATCCCCAAGAATTGATGGACTGGAGTTGTGTGGATTACTTTTGGATTATTGTGATGTTTTTATCAGCTGTTTGGACTCTCATTCTGACGGCACCCATTCACTGCAAAGCATTCAGTGGAAATTTCTTCACATCTGTTCAGATTAAATTAATCTACATCTTGGACGTCCTGAGGGTGAATTAATTTTTCAGTAAATTTTCATTTATTGGTGAACTATTCCTTTAAGAGTTTATTCTGTGCCTGGTAGCTGTCTTTGACCTTACCTTTAGAATTAGATTAGTAAAATGTTCACTAGCAAAAAGACTGAATTCAGCGTGCTTTTGTGCCTCAAAGTATGCACTTACAGCAAGAAAATAGTTTGTTAACAGCACCTTTTGTTCCTTGAGTGCTTAGGAGAAACAAATAGCTCGAGTGGCACTTTTCATGTACTCTACATTTGTAACAGCAGAGAACGGCAATAACTATCTGTAACGAGCTTTAACGAGCATCTCTATTTTTCAACATCTAACCAACCACCTAAAAACACATTCTGAAACAAGATCCATCTTATCTACTTCCTTAATCATCACTGATAAATGTGCGTAAGAGACACTTATATGTGGGCTTAATCATTTTAATGACGAAATCTGTTCTCCAGAATCCTCCAGGCTCTAGTGGCTCATCACTAATTGGATTAATGATTGTTATCTACACCCAAAGTGGACAACAGCAGTTTAATAAATCATCTGGTAATTGTACTAAAGCATAGTATTTTTGTTTTGTGGGTGATGAAATATTTTATGTCCATTAGAGGGAATCAGAGATAACAGCAAAGTAATGATAAATACACAATAGAGGATAAGCCACATTTTAACCTCTGCATCGGTAAAGACTGTTAATTTCAATCAGAGCATATTTGTATAAATCAATCAATCATTCATCACAAACTCAATTTTTCAGCAGCTCCTGGAAGTGTTTTTTAAATATTTGTTCTCTATTTGCATATATTTTATTGCTGTGATGCAAAGCTGAATTTTCAGCATCATTACTCCAGTCTTCAATATGCTGATTTGGTTCTGAAGAAACTTTTTATTATCAATGTCAAAAATATTTGTGCTGCTTAATATTTTTATGAAAACTAAAAAAAAAAAAAAAAAATAGAAAGTTCAAATAGAAATAGAAAGTGAAATAGAAATCTTGTAACATTATAAATGTCAATTTAATGCATCCTTTGAATCAGAGTATTTAAAAAAAATCAAATTTAAAGGTGGTATAAATTTCTCTATGGAAAAAATGAAAATGATTATTACCTACAGAATCTGACAGTTGCTTTCTACAGTATGCCTTCATTGAAGTATTCATATTGCTATTATTTTTCCCTATCTGATCTTATGACGAAAACGTACCTGTGAGAACTTTTTCACAAGATGCGAAATATGTACCAATAAGTACATATCAGTGCAGTTTCCAACAGAATTGAACACTAGAAGCGGTAAAAAAGCAAGCACTTGTAATCATTTTTGTACACAGTTATGAATACAGCTCCATATGTTACGGTTTCCGGACGCAATAAGCTTTCTCAGTAGCTCAGCTGGCACCGAATTTAGGATGCGGAATCCTTGGGTACGAATCCCGTGAAAAACATGACTCATGATGAAAGAGCTGAAAGATGAGAGTTTGAAAAACAAGTTAAAATGGCATGCTTGCAATTGCGTGTTTACGTCACATTTGCTTTTGTTCATACTGTCGGGTAGGTTTAGATGTAGTGCGGATGGTACGTTATTTTAAAACATCACGGAGCATTCGACTAATAGTGCCACTCAATGGACACAATTTAAATCAGAACTGTGGTGACACCTACAAAACCAACGTCACATAAAACATACCATATGTAAATTCATCTGTTCCGGGGAAAAAATTAACACTTTTAATGTCCACCCAGTGGACATTTCACATCGAATATGTCACGAAACGTACATGGCGGTACGTATCTTTCACATCTTGCGAAAAAGTTCCCACAGGTACATTTTCATCATGAGAACAGGTTGTATTTTCCAGTAAAAGTTTCTGTTTCAGTCTTACAGAGTATCTTTTTAAAAATAAAAAACGAATTAATTTAGTTATTTTCTAAATTAATTTTTATTGTTCTTTTCTGCATGTCTGTTCTAACCTGTTCACCTATCTATTTTTTAACCAAATTTGTCACTGTGTACTACGAATACTGTTTGCTTTTATGACAAATTGCTTATGATGTTCCTCATTTTGGATAAAATCATCTGCTAAATGTAAATGTAAAAATGCTACTATCTGATCAACATAAATAGTGTAGATCACGTAATTTACTTGGTGATGCACACTTTGGATTAATTGGACTAAGTGATTAAAGTTTGTTAACTGAAAATAGTGAGTAGCTAATCAGAAGGCAGATTTATGAACGACCTTTGGGTTGCCCTATAAATGAACATTAGCCACAATTTCAATAAATCACCAGGCAGGGGTTACAGCACATCAGATGTGCAAAATGCACGTCTTCAGTCTCTCTGACACTCTTGAAGAGAACGGAGAAGGAACAGGTAGAGATGCTTGCCGCACATTTTTATTTACAATGATTTTGTTTATAAAAGAGAAATAATGGATGGATAAAATTCTTATTACAAATATATTCTTTACTAATTTTATGGAATGGTTAGAGGACAATTAATATTCAATAATACTATCAATTTAACCGCACTAACACTTTTGGATGAGAACAAAATTTGAACTGAATTGAGCTGAAAAATGACACTATTGCCTTTTGTAGAGTTGCTTATAGCTGAACTGAAATCATATCATAATTGATGAATATTGTGACAATGACAGAGCTAATTGATTCAACATTGAGCTAGATTAAGGTGAATAATGACACTACTGTCTTCTGTAGAGCTGCTTTACATAATGGTTTCCATAACTGATAAATTTTCCAACATCAGAATTATTTTCCTGTTTTATTAATGTTGAGCTGCTTTAAAACAATCTTGTATAAAGTGGTACATAAACATACTACATATTTTCTCCACCAACTACCCAACACTAAAAATGACCTTCCATATTTGCACAACCTCTTTGAAGTTCTTGGATGCACATCTAAGGATAAGTTTTGTACCTTTTCAATGCAACTCTTGCAGGCAAAAGGATATTTCAAGGTCTCTTCAGAGAAGTCCTTGACTCAATCAAGTTTATGCAGAAGTGTGAGCTATAATTACCATCCACATGCAGATTCCAAATTGAATCATGTTTGTTGTCAAGCTCTTAATAAGAACCTAATTAAAAATTCCTCTATAGCATAATCACAGCAGTGGGCCGGTCCATTCAGGTTCAAATTAGTTTTTTTTTTTTTTTTTTTTTTAGATGTATTTAATTGTAGGGCTCTCAAGTACAAAAAGATGCACAAACTAATGAATAGGTCAAACGCATACACACAGATTTGAACTTCAAGTATAGCCTTTACCTGTACATAAAATACATAAAATCCTGCACGTATATGCATTAATTGTATAATTCATTAAAAAAATTACATTTGCTGACAGTTTACTAATCCTCAGGCCATTCAAGATACAAAATGAGTTTGTTTCTTCATCGGAACAGATTTGGAGTAATTTAGCATTACATCACTTGCTCACCAATGGATCTGATGGATTTGATGGAGTCCATCAAAGTCTTGTTAAGCACTGTCACTTCTGGCCAAAATACCAATCCATAACCCATAATAAGGCTTCCTCCAGTAAAAAAGTCCATCCTTTGTTGTCCTCTCACATCAAAATCAATAGACATATTTGTTTAGAACTGTTTTCGGTTGTTTCATAAGTGGTGCCTGATCTGTGAATATTTCTAACCTGATTTAGATGAGACAACTTTTTCACTGGAGAAAGCAATATTATGCATAGAGGACTTCACAAGACATTTATTCATGGATTGGTATCATTATTTGTGCATTATTATTATGTTTTTATCAGCTGTTTGAAGTCTCATTCTGCTGGCACCCATTCACTGCAGAGGATTCATTGGTGGAATATATTTTTAGCAAATTTTGAACTATTCCTTTAACAAAGAAACACACACATATACAGTAGATTGAAGTTTTAAATTATTTTATGCCCTTTTTTATCTTATGACATTGTACCTTCAGTACAATAACACCACTATTATTCCACAAAGTGCAATCTTGATATGCCATATTGACATAATGAGAACATTTCAAGGTGAAGCTTTGATTGATTTGACTATAAATGAACAAAAACTCAGTCTCTATGAAGTTACTGATACCATTTTTAGAAGAGCTGATCGAATCACGCATCTGATGTTACCCGGCTTGAGCTTTATGGATGGCCCATTTCGATCAGGGCTATTAATCACAGCAGGTCAAATTATGATGCATAAAATTAAGGTTTTATTACTACTAAGGGACAAAGAGAGTAAATTACGTTTCAAACCCGGTTAAGTGCATAGAATAACTCTCTGGCGACTGGGTGGTGATCACGTATTCCACAATGACAAAAGCATTTATGGCTGTAATAAATACGGCAATCAAAATTCAAGTAAATATTCCTTCTCATGTCTTTCAGAAGGATAGTTCAAGAGCAAACAACACAGATGGTTAGATATCGAGGACTCTTAATGAAAACTGGACGTCCATATTTCCGTGACTCTCAATATTTTAAATCTTGCTTTAGTATTTGGTTTTGCTTGGAGTTCACGGCACTGAACACAAAGACCTTTACAGCTCTGACATTTTAATTTGTAATCCATATGAGATGTAATTCAAAAGAGGCACAAAAACACAGGAACTAAGTTATTATAATTCAGAGAATCTCAATTTAAAAAAAAAAAAACCCAGCTGTAGAGGCTGGTCCTTTGAAATGTACTGTATATTCATTTTTGGAGAAAAGAAACAGCATAACTTTATTCAAAACCACCAATTAGAGGAATAAATCTTTAAGCAAGAAATGCAGGAAATCTAATCAGACAGTTTCTCATCCACAAAATGGTCTGTGTGTGCAATACAGCTGAGACTGCAAAGCACACGAAAACATGTGAAATTAAAATTTCACGGAAATGAGGAAACATTTTTTTTTTTTTTAGAGAACCTTTGAAGCCAAAATGACAGTGTAAATTATTTTGCAATGAAATAGCAAGATTCCCGGGCAGTAAAAAAGCTAAACTAAACAAAGAATTCTAGTTAGGCTGTGCAGTCAAACTAATTTTATAAACTGGATGCTTATAGTTCCCTGTTGACCAACATACAGTTTCATTCTGGTTCAGGGATTTTTATGCTGGTTAATACTGTATTTGTGTTGATCTAGCAGTTTAATGTTTATTGGAGTCAGTCCATTTTTTTTTTTAAGAAATTAATACTTTATTTAACAAGAATGAACTAATCAAAACCGACAGTAAAGACATGTATAATCCTACAAAATATTTCTATTTTAAATTAATACTGTTCTTTTGAACTTCATTAATTAATAATTAATTACTTAATGTGAAACATCAAATCAGCACATAAGAATGATTTCTGAAGACCGGAGTAATGACTGCAGAAAATTAAACTTTGCCATCACAGGAATAAATAATATTTTAAAATAAAAAAGAAAGCAGCTATTTTAAATCATTAATAAATAATTATAAATAAAAAGTTCATTAATTAACAGTATTTCTCAATATTATTGTTTTACTGTATCTCTGATCATAAGTGCAGCATAAATGTGAATACAGCAAATTATCAGAATGGTTTTATTTTTTTCTTTTCTTTTCTTTTTCTTTTTTGGTTGAAACCTGAAATGCACAAATAGTGACACAGGGTGACACCATTTAGATAATTTTCATGCTAAAGAGCTTCTATCAAGTCAGTGTAAATATCAACATCATGTAAATGTCTAAAGGACTGAAATCTAGCAGGTACAACATGAGCTTAGATGTAATAAGTCTGCTGTTTTATTCCAACTGTTACTTCTTAGGAGGCATCCGTAAACATTTAGTTCATATGCAGAGTTTCAATTCAACTAAGTTTAATGGTGCAGCAAATTGTAACTTGGAACAATTATTCCATGTTTCAACCTACACACAGCTGGTGCAACAGTCCCCATGCACCAGCATCCCAGCCAAAAAAACAATATATGCAACAAACCTTCCTATTCATGGCATCATTTCTTCTAACACTCATTACAACACTAAATTTCAGTAAAACTGGCTGATGTTGAGGCTGTGTTCAACAGCATGCATTTGCTGCATGCTCTACTTACGCAGTGAGGCCGTTCGGCAGTGAAAATGAATAGTCTCATCCGTCTTCTGCGCTCAGCAAGCCAACCCAGTAATGGAGGCCCAAGGTGCTGCATGGTTGGCCTCACAATCTGTTTTCATTTGGATGGCATTTTATTATATACGAGATGTATCTCCACCTGACGTAAAGTAGAAGACCCAGACACCTTCAGTGCTGTCAAAACTTCAAATGACAGGATGAGGAAAATGAGGATGAATTGATATAAACAAACACACGAGCTAAAAATAATGAAACATCCACCTAAACAAGCACACGCACAGAAAAGACGCCCATGCAGAAATAAAGATGATGCTTTTTAAAACAAATTATCTGAACGTAGTGCTCCTGGCCTAAAGCCAACCAAATTTGCTGTGTTTCAGAAAGAATTCAAACATTCTTCACATTATTTTCCAGTGCGGTCAATGAAACTCCACTCCCTAGTCTATTACCATTCTGGCCGCTGGCCAGAATAAATGCACACAAAGTGAGAAAAGGAGTTTTTCAGATGAAGGAAAGAGCATTACCTGACTGAGAAGGCAAACAAATCACATCTCAGTCCAATTCTTCTCCAGAGACTTCTTTGCCTCTTCACTGCCACATGACCAAAATGAAAGCGCGTCAATCTAATGAAGGATGACTGAGGAATATTGGTCTTGGTGGTACGTGACGTGAGGCTTTGGGTGGGCTTTCATCATGCTGTCCACTCATCAGGGAAAATGTCATTCAGATTCAGCTTTCTACCACCTGCTCTCTCCACTTTCTGACTGAACTGGAGCCTATGGTCAGCAGACTCCTGTAAGCACATTCCTCTTAACTGCATATGTGTATAAAAAGGAATGGTTGGATGGTTGAAGGAATGGAATAATGGTTGAGTCAGCTACATGCACTTCCTCAGAGGAGAGAAGTCTACTGCTGAGAGTGCATCTCAATTTTCTCTGAAAGGTGTTGAATATACTCTCCGGTCCACAAATCCAGAGAACCCAGAGGAGTTTTTTTATTTGGTGAGGAAAGAGTTGAAAGGCGTGAGAGTGAAAAAGAGAAGTGTGTGACTGTGAAAAAGAAGGATGGTACAGTTGGCCTGGATGTTAAAGTGACAGTTGACTTAAAAATAAAACCTCACCCTCACTTTTCGTTCCAAACCTGGCTGACTTTCTTCTGTGGAACAAAAAAAAAAATAAATAAAAGGAAAAGAAAAAAAATGCCTGCAGGTCCCCCACCCTCTTGATCGAGGCCAACGCAGTCAGGAGTAGGGTTTTCATAGAGAGAAACTTCAACTCGACTGACTGCAGCGGCTCAAAAGGGGCGGTTTGTAGGGCTCTTAGCACCAATGCCAAATTCCAAGAGGGTAGGGAGGGAGGCCTAGGAGGATTTAACCTCCTGGCCCCCCTAAGAAACCTGACGACCAGATCGTGCTTCCCCACCAACCTCCCCTCTATGGGGTTGTGGTGGGCGGAAATAGCAGCAACGTACACCTTGGTGGAGGGGAACAGCCTACGCTCCAACCCTTTTTGCAAAAAAGGAAAGCACGGCTATGATCGAACATCTCCGGGGGTCCTCATGGTGAGAGGAACACCATTCGACGAACAGGTTCAACTTCAGTGCATAGGCCCGTCTTGTGGACGGTGCTCGTGCTGAAGCGATAGTGAGAGCAACCTCCTGGGGCAGGTCACCTAGAACCTCCGCGTCCCGTCCAGGGACCACACATGGAGTTTCCACAAGTCTGGACACGGGTGCCAGAGGGTGCCCCATCTCTGAGAAAGCAGATCCTTCCTCAGAGGAATCGGCCAGGGAGGGGCTGTCGCGAGGAGCATGAGTTCCGGGAACCAGGTCCTGTTGGGCCAATATGGAGCCACTAACAGGACCTGCTCCTCGTCCTCCCTGATCTTACACAGTGTCTGTGCTAGCAGGCTCACTGGGGGGAACGCATATTTGCGCAGGCCCTGGGGCCAGCTGTTTGCCAGTGCATCCGTGCCGAGCGTTGCCTCGGATAGGGAGTAGAACCACTGGCAGTGGGTGGTTTCCGGAGATGCAAACAGGTCTACCTGAGCAACTCCGAACCGACTCCAATCAGCTGGACATGGGGATGGAGTCTCCACTCCCCAGGAAGTGCCGCTCGAGACAGCTCGTTGGCCACCTGATTGAACACCCCTGGGATGTGGATGGCACGAAGGGACCTCAGATTCTTCTGACTCCAGAGGAGGAGGTGGCGGGCGAGATGTGACATGCGACGGGAGCGTAAACCGCCTTGCCGGTTGATATACGCAACAATCACAGTGTTGTCCGTACGGACCAGAATGTCCTTGACCCGAAGGTGCCCTCTGAGGCGGCTCAGGGCAAGGCGTACTGTCAGCAACTCGAGGCAATTGATATGCCAACGCAGTTGTGTTATAATAACCCCTACAAATAGGCTACAACTCATTATATGTACTATAAAAACTTTAAAGGAGACAGACACGTAGATGTTTGTGAAAGATGTTTTCTCTGTTTTGGAGGGATGATAATTTTTAAATCATACCCTATTTATTGCATCAAAATTTGTTAATACTTTACTATATTTAAGGGCGGATAATTTTATCAGTTGTTTATTATTCATGCAACAATACATAACTACAATAACTTTGTCTAGTGCTCTAATGAATGTTTATAGCATGATTTGTGAAAATTTAACTATACCGAATGACATAGCATAGACTTCTTCATGGCTAGATTTTGCGTATTTCCTTTAATTCTGTAAAATACTTGTTCTACAGATATGTGTACTAGTGTTAAATCCTGTTGTTTTTAACAGCGTTGATAACCTTTCTGACAGATAATATCATGATAATTTTTGCGTTTCCCTTACCGAATGTCGTATCCTGTCAGCAAAAACCTGTCCATGGCCTTTTTTGATTTCCAATCTTTTGCAAATAAGATAAGATAAAGATATCGCTGACTCTAAACTGAAACTTCCTACTTTATTAACTTTCTAAAGTGTTAAATTAAGTGGAAAAGACAAGTCCAAAAACGCTTATAATAACTGGATCTGGCAGCACGGAGGCTGCGCTGCGCCCTCACTCACAACTCTGAAGACTCGTTCACTCCGGCAGCATCTTGCAGCGATCATTTTCATACCAGGGATGCTAAACGTTCTTGCAAACTGTCTAAACTGTACTATACATGTCATGCAGACATTCATATGAGGAGATTGAAAGGGGAACTATGTTAGATAGATATATAGATAGACAGATACCAGAAAAATGTAAATACCCAACACAGTATGTTAAAAGTAAATAAATAAATTATTTTTTAAAATAAAATTAATTAGAGATGCTTTTGATTATTACAATTTAATGAAACCATTAAAATAGAATCCAGAAAATTTGTAAAACACAGAATTTGGTAAAAAAAAAAAAATGTATTCCATAGGGCCTTAAAATGTAATTTTTGTTAAACTTTTAGTAAACCGCTGTTAAATTGTGTAAGTTTCATGATTTCAATTAATTAGACATGCTTTTTGATTAATATTTTTTCATTTAACCATTAAAACAGAGTCTAGAAAAATTAAAATGAGAAAAAATGGAATCCAGAAAAATTATCACGGAAAAAAAATAAAACGGAATTTGGGAAAAAATGAAACAGATTTCATAGGGACCTATATTTGCACACCCTTGTGAAAAAAGTACACTTAGGAATACCTTTAAAACGAATACTAAAATAGAAAAGATGGAAAAGTTCTGCATAAGACTCTTCAAATGTGACTTTTGTGTTACCTCTGACTTGGAGCTTTAAGAACTGCATTTAAATTACAGCAGGTTTTTCTTTTTTTACAATAAACTTATCTTTTATTCAGTTGCTTTATAATTAGTGTGACATCAGCTTTTTTGAATAGCTTTTAAGACTATTAAATCCTTTACCTTAACATGAAACAGTGCTTTCATGGAACTGTCCTTCAGAAAAAATTAAAAGCACAGAGATAGAAACTTGCAGCAATGACAATTTCTGCAATGTTTAACAAAGAAAGTCAAGAACATTCAGTCTACACTGACATTAAGGGGTGATTTCTTTCATTATTACGGCCATCATTCATACATATAACTATAGATTTCCCAGACAGAGAGCACCAGAACTTATATGTCAAACCATTTGTCTTGTTGTTTTCCCCCAAGACTCATTCTGACAAAAGTATTTGTGTACTTAAAACAATATTTGATCTTCTGTAATCCTGTAAAGTTCTTAAGGTTAAACGCTGTGTTTACCGGCATCAGGATCATGTTGACAAATTATAATTCGCTTGATGATAATAAAGATAAATACCTGCAGAGGAAGTTAATGGGGCTCCGTGTGTCCTGAACGATTTTGCGGGTTTTTTTTGTTTCCTATGGTTTTGCATCTTAAGATCTCCATCTCCTCTAATGAATGCTGAGTGAAGTCATTCATCAAAGTGGATGTCTGATGGATCATCAGGGGTTTATCTATGCGCTAGGTGCCATAGCAGAGAATATTAACAACCATGCTTGCTTTGCAACACTTCACAGCGACCTTCATTTGCATGTTCTTTGAGGGGCATTCTGGGGATCACTCAGCCGATTCAATGTCTCGCTATGTTTTCTTTCTTAACTCTTAGTAAGTTTAATGTAATGATTCTTTGAAGAGGGTGAGCAATCAATAACTCGTCCTAAAGCTCATTTAATACACTCATGAATTTAATTGGAAGGTTAAAGAGAAAACATTTATCCAGGGAAATGATATCAGTTTCTGTATTACACTCGGGTTCCGATTAATTTTATTATTGGTCTGGGGACAAAGTGGAAAATGAAAATTGATTTTGAGAGATAGAACTTTTCAGAGAATGCTTAGTATTACAGAAGTGTCAAAGTCATTCCCACACATGATCAATACATCCTGATTCATGTCATTCAAATGTAGCAGTAGCATTCCATCTCTAGATTATGCTTTCTACAAATGACATAAACTATGATTTTGATGCTCTTAGATTATAAACAATATCAAAGACTGAATGTGTTTCCAAACTAAACTAACGCATTTAGCCGTTTTATGCCACATGAATAAACATAGGCCTACGTTGTTACACCAATAGGTGGTGGCTAGGGATGTAACGATTCACTCAACTAACGATGCGATACATTTAATGATACTGATTTCACAATACGATGAAAAAAGAGAGAGATTTATGACAAAAAAAGGTGTCCTTTTATTATTGCTTGGACAAAATGCTGCACATTTCAATTCAGAAATTTAAATATGTCAAATAACAAAACTAAATTGAAATTTTTATAACACAAATAATAATAATAAAAAAAAAAACTTCTTATAAACAAACTAAGGCTCTTCCATTTAAAATTAGAGGCAACCACTGCATTTTAATCACGATCCAAACAAAGATGCTGCATGCATGCAGCATGAGCAGTTTTTTTAAAAATCTAAATTAGACTGTATAATTTCAAAATTTGAAGCAAAAACAATGGTCTGGCTTCAGTTGTTAACTGTACTGCATAAAAAATATTTGAATGAAACAAAAACAGCAAATGGGCTGAATGAGACGCAAATTCGCTCTCTGACAGTAGGTGGTGCTTATGGAACAGCAGCAATACAGCGTTTCCTTGGTTACCACTGTAAACAAAGCAGCACTGCAGTTATGACACTACTTTAATTATATATTATACGATGTCTACACCGGACGCGAGCAGCGCGGCACTACACGATGCGACAAAATACTTTAGAACCCATTATAATCTGTGATGTTATCTACACTGGATGCGGCAACACGATAAATCCCAGACAGTCAACTGATACCTCGTTCTATTTATGATGTACTCACACAAAGTTCAAATGATTTGCAACGGTCGCTTTATCGCAATTCATTTAACATCACAACCAATTTGAATAGTCATATACTGTATGTGTATTGGTTTTTAACCGGCTCGGGTGCACTGTTACATCCCTAGTGGTGGAAAGTGACTGTTTTTATGAGTGATTTATTCAACCGATTAATTAATTCTGGAATGTCATTGAATCACTCATTTAAGTGATTTGTTCAAAAACACGATGGTATTAAGGAACAAAGAACTGAATCATACAAAAAAAGCAAAAACTACAGATAAACAATTTTGTTCAAAATTACTGAATCATTAGGGGATGAAGAGATGATACAGAAGAACCATTTTAGGTTCTCCAACTTTAACTTTTCGCTCAACATTTTTTTCTTAGTATGAAAAACATTTTAATAATCTAAATAACCATTGATCCATTGATGTTAAAGGTTCTTCATGGAACCATAGATGCCAAAAAATAAACTTTTTAAAACTATTTTTTAAAGGTGCAATATGTAATTTTTGACTGTACTAAAGCATAAAAATACCATAATACATTTGCAGGTATTTAGGAAATGTGCTAAGTTCACATAGTTGTTTCTCCAAAAAACAATGCTACAGCCAGTTATTCTACTTTGAAATGTGCATTACATGTCAGAATGTTTGTTTTTGTTTTGGTCCGTGCGATTCCGCTCCCCTGCCAATTTACTCAAAAGTATTTTGAGAGCCCAGGTTGCCAGTTAGTGGAAAACACAGGGTATTGCAGCAATTGAAGCAAGCAAAACAACTGTATCAGAGATTGCAAAATCGATCTGACCTAAAAAGCTTGTAAAAAATATATATAAACCGTGTTAGGCTCATCGCCTTCCATTGTCAGTTGCACTCATTCCTGTTGCGTGTCCTCAATCTGGCAACACGCATGAGTGCCAGAGTCTGGGGAGACAGAATTTTGGAGTGCAGTACCCATTTCAACCGCTGCTGTCAATATTACACACCGCACATTTAAGAGTGTCATTTGTTTAGTTCTGTTCAACAAAAACCGTTCCAAAGTAACTTTCGGTATTGTCTAAAAAAAAAAAAAAAAAAAAAAAAATAAGTTACTCGATATTAGCTTCTTGAATGTTGAATTATTTTGTAAAAGCAATATCACACAATTATGCCTCTTTGCTATTATAATAACTTCTCATACACTATCCAAAACCTTCACTACTAATGTATAATGTAAGCTGTTAACACAAGTGCTAAACATGCAGTGTGAAACGAGCCTTCCAGATGATTGTCACTTTCACAAAGAACATGGAACGAGGAGACGTAGGAATTCGTCAAAACGAGAGTCTTTAATCATCCAACAGGGAACATAGGGAGCGTAGCAGACACAGAACACATGTAAATAATGTTTAGAACCGACAAACACTAACTGAATGGACCAGACCTTAAATACACAGATAATTAAACACAGGTGCAGGGGATGAATGAATTCGACTTGACTAGGACAGGAACAGGAAAATAACCAAATAAGGGCATAAACACTGGGACACAGGGAGCAAAACACACAGACAGTCCAGACTCCTGACATGTCGCCCCCTCCCGGAAGGTGCGTCCTTGCACCGTAGAAACAACATGGGGAGTGGCGGGCGGGAACTAAGGAGGAAGCTCAGGAGGAGGACAGATATCCGGGAGGACGACGACGGGCAGAGACCAGGGAGGTAACAAATGAGGGAGGAGCCAGGGAGGAGACAGGAGGGGCCCGGAGCAGGGGGAGCACAGCAGAACCCAGGCCACAGCCATGATGACGGCCCATGGTGGAGCCATGGAGGAGGAATGGCCACCAACTCCAGGGGGCTGACCAATGGCGGCGGAGCAGGTGGAGGAGCCCGAGGCGGACAGCCAACGAGCCAGGGGGATACAGAGGATCCGGGGTGCCAGAGTGGAACCGAGGGCTCTGGCGACCGAGACGGAGATCCGGAAATAGGGGGCTGAAGACGAGCAGAGGGACTGATAGACGACAGTGGAGGAGGAGGAGGAGGCAGGAGCGGGTGGGAGGGCGGGCATTTGTGAGCCTCCAGGCTTTCAGGGCTAAATTCGGGATCGGGAGTCCCCTCTGGGATGAACTCGAGAACGGGAGCCCACACTGGAGCGTGTTCAGGGCTGGAGTTGACACTGGAGGGCGCTCTGGAGGAGCGGGCACTGGAGGATATTCTGGAGGTGTGGGCACAGGAGTGCACACTAGACTGGACTCGGGGACTGGAGCCCTCTCTGGGCTTAACTCTGGAACCACAGGTCACTCTCGGTTGGGCGTGGGAACAGGGGTAACAGAGGGCTCCATAGTAGGAAGGAGGAGAGAGGGCAGGTCAGCATACCAGTCAATTAGGTCCACCTCTGCTTTCCATTCACCCAGATCTGTATCCAGCTCACCCTCAGCCACGGTGCAGGGGGCGCCACGGCTTGCTCCCTCGTGGTGGGCACTATCGCCGGCTCTCGCACCTGGTCTGACGAGTTGGGCTCAACATCCGGGGTGATCATCTGCTCAGTCGCTTGGCTTTGCGCTGGCTCGTCGATCGCAGCGGGAAATGACTCTCCGTCATCGGTGGTCTCGGGCTGATGCTCTGCACTGTGGGGAGTTGGTGGGCTGGGCTCTGGGTCAGGAGTGGATCTCGATCTGTTTCTTGCCAGAGTCCACTCCACGAAGGCGGCGAAATCCTCTCGAGGACCATCTTCGGACGACAGCGCTCTGCTCGTGGTGTTTAGGCTTGCATCATAGAATGAGCAGAGTGCATGATCCAGGTAGCGTTAGCTAACAACAGGAACAGTCTGGTATGGTCCTCGAGAGATCAGTCCCCCTGCTCCAGCAGGAGGAAGAGGAATTCGGGCCGGACGAGGGGATCCATGGGGCACAACGGAAACAAAAACACAGAAGGAAAAAAAACAAAGAAAAAACAAAAACGAAGGGGAGACACGGAGGTTACTGTTTCGGTCGGTTCTTCTGTCACACTTTCACAAGGAGCACACAACGAGGATATGTAGGAATTCATCAAAACGAGAGTCTTTAATCATCCAACAGGAAACACAGGGAGTGTAGCAGACACAGAACACATGGAAATGACGTTTAGAACCGACAAACACTAACTGAATGGACCAGACTTTAAATACACAGATAATTAATTAAACACAGGTGCAGGGGATGAACGAATTAGACTTGACGAGGACAGGAACAGGAAAATAACCAAATAAGGGCATAAACACTGGGACACAGGGAGCACGTGGGGAGCAAAACACACACACAGACAGTCCAAACTCCTGACAATGATCAATTCTGTAGTTCTTTTATGCACTAAACCAGACTGCATATGGTACAAAAATGATATGTAGATCGGTTTGCTGTTTTGCAGACGGAGAAAAATAGATGATGTCTTGCGGCATGTCAGCAATAATTAAAGTGTGCATTAATTTAACAGCGTTTAGTCATACAATATGCAATGATGGTTTTTCAGAGATGGTTTTTTTTTCCTGAGGGATGAGACAGATGCTGGATTAATTTCAATTCTTTCATTCTTCATCTCTTTCATTTTTAATGTTCTCAGTTTGCTTTTTGAGCACCAATCCCTGAAATGCCATAGTGCAGACTATCAGTACAGTCACTGATTAAACTGCATTATTATGTCTTTAAGAGACGGCACAGGGCTCTTTTGAAACATCATGAATGAATATCTAACACCCTTCTTAAATTGTCAGAACTGTCAATGCATGCTTTTCAGTACGTAACCACAGCATGCCTAAAATGTAAAGCCAAAAATCTCATAGCCATCAATCAAATACAAACACATTTTGTGCTGAGAAACACGTGTATAAGTCCGTATTAACAGCAGAAATTCACTGTGCTTAATGAAGCCCAATACACATTGAATGAATCCATAAAGGTGTTTAGAGCACCCAGAGATGTATAGATGTTAAAAGCAGTGGATATAAACCCTGCTCATGACAGGATCCATTTCTCACATGGAGGGTGATATGAGTGATGCACTCCAAAACCAGCAGCTACCTTGCCAGCAAAGAGATTCCACCTGCCTTCAATTTTACGGTTAGATACTTCTCACACGATTTAGACGTGAGTCTTATCAACCACTAATTATATTGTATTCACTAAGGTACCATTCAAAGCAGATCTAATTTCAACAAATATAACTAAACTAATTGCACATTCAGTCAAGAAATACCTGCATGATATTACATCAGATGAAATTCAGTCTTTTTTAGCGATCTGATAATCAGCAGCAGTTACGGTCCTTGCATGCATAATTATTTATAAATATTATAAAGTGTGCATAGTACAGTAACTGATTACATGTAATGTGGATTACGTAATCAGATTCCAAAACTTAAGTACTTGTAATTAGATTAAATTACATTTTAAAATACTCATAGTTATTTTATTGATTACATGATTACATATTATTCACACAGTAGCAATACATTATTCATCCTCTTTTTCATCTTTTAAATGTTCCTTTCTAAAATAGACTACCGCTTATATATATATTCAGAAAGTCTTCCAGTTTTGTAGACATTCACACAAAGAATGTACAATTTTAAAATACACAAATTCACGTTATTTCTTATTTACATGTAATGCAAGCATTCCCAAACTTTATTGTCATTTGAACATCTTTCACCTAATATACTTACTTGAAGTACCCTCAGATTTTAAAATAAATATTTTAATAATTATCACATTTACATGTTCACAGTTCTCTGTTCGTTAATGGTCACATGACATGCAGGTAAATATTTTATTTTTTGTATATGTTTTATTTTGATTGATGTCATTCTAAAATGACATTTTAATTTTCCATTTTTATGATTTAATTATTAGCTTTTCATTAAACTCATGAATCCCCTGCAGTTCATTTACAAACCCCAGTTTGGGAAACCTTGAAGTAATGTAATTTTTAATGCACTTCATGTTATTAATTACAACAAATGGAATATATTTTCTTCCTCTTTGAATTATATCAGTATGGTATGAGATTATCCTATTTAAATCAATGTGATAAACGGCTTCTAAAATGTAATCTAAAAGTAATATAATGTGTAAAAAATGTATACTTTTTAAACATTTACATATTATACTGACATATAATTACATAATCAACATAACATATGTTATTAATACTTTAATAAGTATTATATATGAATATTTTAAAAAGCATAAATAAATTGAATGAAGATAATTCAAAGGCATACAAACCTATAAAATGTGTATGTCTTTGAATTATCTTCATTTGGTGGCTTTTCCTCAACAAATACATTATAGATATATTTACGTGATTAAATGATTGCCTCATCAACTTATTATTTTTAAACAGTTTTGATGCCAATAATACTCCTAAATATAGATCCCTTTCTTAAATTAGCATATATATTTATATTTACTTTTTTGAAAATCTATATTTTAAGCATAACAAAGAATCACATCCAGGTTATCATTCCAACTTCAACAAATCCAGTTTTATCTGTGAGGCAATCAATGTAACAAACACCGAGTTTACACTCTTCACTGACAAAATTCAATACTGAGCCTTTTTCTCTAGATTGGATCCTACATGATTAATATGGGGATTTTAAATTAGGTCACATCTAGAACAGACAAAAGAACCACAGCCCGACCCACCTCCGGTTTTGTTGAACAACACATTGTTTCGCAAAGTATGCCTGAACCATGCAATATTTATATCTGACTTGACAGGTAACTTTCAGCACATCTACAGAGGCAATCATCTTCATGAATTAAGAAGAAAATGAATGGCATCACCAGACACAGAGAACAGCCTTACAGTAGGATTTAAGATCTGTCCGATTTTTCTCTGACTCCCACAATCAGAATGGGGAGGGTTACAGTGTTTCATATGGCACAGAAATATTCATTCTCTCTAGAGATGTTACTCATATAATGTCTTTTCAGTGCAATCTGAGCTCAGTGGAATGGATAGTATAATTCCATATGAATTTTAGATGAAAACAATGGACTGCATAGCTGGTTTTGAAAACATATGAAAGAAATCTATATATTATTCAAGTACCTTTGTTGTACTTGTCTGAATGTGTTTTTGTAAATTTAGTAACAGATAATTAATCTTTTCAGACATCTGAGATGCCCTTGATGATAGCCTGAAGGAAGAGATAAAATTAGATTTAATATTTGAGAAGATGCTGAGAAGAACAAGTTATCTGTAAGCAGCCTAGAGCTACAAATCTGGAATATGATTATTAGACAATTGATATCTACAAAAATGTGAATATATTTATTTGATGTAAAATAAAAAGTAGTATTTTTCAAATTCTTAGGAAGTGTGAGGAAAGGTTCAGAAAAAAATGTAGCAATGTTAAAAAGCAATGAATTTGATATTATTATTTCATTCCGCTTTCTAAACACTTGGTTGAAATCCTAAAATGAATATAGATGAAAATACATTTCTGCCTTTATATTTTAAAAAGTTGCAAGGGGATTATTATATTTCAAACAGTTTGAAAATGAATCAAAATGATGCAATCTATGCTCAAAAATGAGGTGGCAATGCTCATTTTAAGTCAATTATTTCACAAAGTGCAACAGTTGAAAGTTGCCATAAAGATTATATATAATGGCTGTGCCTGACGTATATTTATTAATCAATGAAATTGCAAGAAAGTGTGTAGATTGTGTCTAACAATCAGCACAGCAGGTTGTTCAGGAAAACTAGTTCAGGAACAGATCCCAACATGAACATTTAATGCAAGAGCTGTGTTAAGCAAGATGTAAGACTAGCGATGAAAGCTGTGTGCTTTACTTGAATTGTCAGCGCTCTTTTTTAGAGATCAACATCAGGGGTGACACACTTACAAACCCAATGTCTGGAGCCCAGAGGCATGATGGATTACTCGTTAGTTTTGTTTTGAGATTTTCCCTTTGAGAAATGACACTGAAACTGAGACACAGGTGGTCTCTTTTACTGATTTACGACAACAACGTCTAGTACTGAAGTCTCATCCACCTTCTGTTTTACAGTGGGATCCAAATTCATATTTTGACGATTTGTCATGAACATAATTTATCCAAGAAATCTTAAAGGAATAGTTCACACAAAAATATACTCCCCTTCAGGCCAGCCAAGATGTAGATGAGTTTGTTTCTTCATCAGAACACATTTGGAGAAGTTTATCATTACAGTACATCACTTGCTCACCAATGGATCCTCTGCAGTGAATGGGTGCCGTCAGAATGAAACAAGAAATCTAGTCTATCAAAAAGCAGCATTTGTAAGAAACAAATCCATCAAGTCCATCATTTTCTACCTGGTCTCATGACACAAACGTACCTCTGGGAATTTTTTCGCAAGATGCGAAAACATACCAGTAAGTACATATCACTGCAGTTTCCAACAGAAAAGAACGCTAGAGGCGGTAAAACAGCAAGCACTTTTAATAATTTTCGTACACAGTTATGATTACAGCTCCATCAGAATTCTTGTGTACGAATCCCGTGAAAAACATTACTCACGATGAAAGAGCTGAAAGATGAGAGATCAAAAACAAGCTAAAACGGAATGCTTGCGATTGCGTTTTTACGTCACATTCGCTTTTGTTCATACTATCGGATAGGTTTAGGTGTAGTGCAGATGATACGTTATTTTAAAATGTCTCGGAGCATTAGACTTATAGCACCACTCAACGGACATTTCAAGTCAGAACTGCGGTGACACCTACAAAACCAATATCATATAAAATTTACCATATGTACGTTCATCTGTTCTGGGGAAAAAAAACCAAACAATCTTTTAGCGCCACCCAGTAGACATTTCACATCGAATATGTCACAAAACGTACATGGCGGTACATATTTCGCATCTTGTGAAAAAGTTCCAGAGGTACGTTTTCGTCATGAGATCAGGTTGATCATATTGGACTGTTGGCTTGTAAACAGTACTTCATATGTGCATATTTCTCTCCTGATTCAGACACAACAACTTTTTTTTTTTTTTTTTTTTTACTGGAGAAAGCAATATTGAGAGGTATTTTTTGCCGGAAACAATGGTTTGAAGTTAAAAACATATTAATGAATTTGTTTCTTAAAAACATGCAGCTTTTCACTTCACAAGATGTTAATTGATGGACTGGAGTCATGTGGATTACTTGTGGATTGTTTTTATCAGCTGTTTGGACTCTCATTCTGACGGCACCCATTCACTGCAGAGGATCCATTGGTGAGCAAGTGATGTAACGCTAAATTTCTCCAAATGAAACTTCTTTTAAGATTGTTTAGAATAAATTACGCAGACCTTTAAAGTAACAATCCTGTCATCATTTACTGAACTGGATCAATTTGATTTAAAAATGAATCACTTAAAATGATGTGAACTTGCCCTTTGTGTTTCACAGAAGAAGACAAACAGGTTTGGAATGACATGAAGGAGAGTAAATGATGACAATTTTCATTTTCAGGCAACTATCTCTTTAAGCACAGACATATATTACTCTCAAAGGCAACTGAAAGAATGTCTCATAAAATGTCTATTGATAACATTCCAAAAAAAGGAAATAACTGAACCATCAATGAGCTCATAGACGCTGCTGCAGTCTGCCAATTTTCAGCAGTGGCAGAACAAAACTGTTCTGATTCACCTTTTTAAAAGCCAAATAGACGAGGGGGAAATGGACACTGCAGCTGGTAATAAAAAATGTCAGTGCTTTAAATGGGATTGGCACGCAGGTTGGTTTGGAGGTGGAAGGAAGCTTCGGGGATTTGGACCAAGGCTTCCTGCAGCTGAATTCCAGGCTTGTTTAGCCACCTGTGGTTCCAGATGTCTGATGAGGAGGACTGTGGGGACTAACATCATCTGTCTATCTCTGGCTCAGAGACACCTTCATATATTTTAGTATTCACCTCATGCACCTCAGCGATCACTGTTTTACTCTGTGAGAATGACTCATTCCTATTCTGCAGATTCACTTGAAGATCTTTATGAAGACATATAGGTGCATCTCAATAAATTAGAATGTCGTGGAAAAGTTCATTTATTTCAGTAATTCAACTCAAATTGTGAAACTCATGTATTAAATAAATTCAATGCACACAGACTGAAGTAGTTTAAGTCTTTGGTTCTTTTAATTGTGATGATTTTGGCTCACATTTAACAAAAACCCACCAATTCACTCTCTCAACAAATTAGAATACTTCATACGACCAATAAAAAAAATTAAAAAAAAAACATTTTTAGTGAATTGTTGGCCTTCTGGAAATTATGTTCATTTACTGTATATGTACTCAATACTTGGTAGGGGCTCCTTTTGCTTTAATTACTGCCTCAATTCGGCGTGGCATGGAGGTGATCAGTTTGTGGCACTGCTGAGGTGGTATGGAAGCCCAGGTTTCTTTGACAGTGGCCTTCAGCTCATCTGCTTACCTTCCTTGTGAAGGGTGTCAATAATTGTCTTCTGGACAACTGTCAGATCAGCAGTCTTCCCCATGATTGTGTAGCCTAGTGATTAGCTGATTGGCATGTCACCATATTCTAATTTGTTGAGAGAGTGAATTGGTGGGTTTTTGTTAAATGTGAAATTAAAAGAACCAAAGGCTTAAACTACTTCAGTCTGTGTGCATTGAATTTATTTAATACATGAGTTTCACAATTTGAGTTGAATTACTGAAATAAATGAACTTTTCCACGACATTCTAATTTATTGAGATGCACCTGTAATACGGGTTCCAAAAGCCTGAGACCACTAGGAAAAGTCATTTTTCTAATTTTATGTATTTTCTCCTTTACAAATTAGGTTATTTATAATTTATCCAAGGAATCTTAAGATAGTTTAGACAACATGTATTTTATTCAACGCAATTTTTTCCCATCACAAATTGCTATTTATCATTGATCCAAGGAATTTTTGATAGATTGTTTAAATTAATTTTGTCTTGCATTTCAATTACAAATTGTATTGTTTATCATCATTAATTCAAGGAATCATTACATGGCAAATTATGTTATTTATTATCATTTATCCAATAATGTCAAGAAGACATTTTTATAATTTTATGTATTTTCCCCTTTACAATTATCCAAGGAATCTGAAGATTGTTTAGAAAACATTTTTCTAATTCAGCACAATTTTTCCCATCGCAAATTGTTATTTATCATTTATCCAAAGAATCTTCAGATACATTTTCAAAGTTATTGCATTTCTTTCTTTTTACAATTTATATATTATGCAATTTATCATTTATCCAAAGAATCTGAAAGACTGTTTAAAGATTATTTAAAGTTTTTTTTATTTTATTTAATGTATTTTTAATTACAAATTGTATTGCTTATCATCATTAGTTCAAGGAATCTTTAGATAGTCTAGAAGAAATTTCTCTAATTTAAAGCATTTTTCCATTTCAAATTATGTTATTTATTATCATTTATCCAAGGAATTTTAAGAATGCCTAGAAGACATTCTATGTTATTTATCATCATCATACAATATATGTTATTTATCATTTATCCAAGAAATCTCAAGATTATTTAGAAGAAATTAAGCCGATTTTAGTTTGATTCATAAATGAATCATTCACATTGGTTTTGTGAACTTGGTCATCTGATTCACTCAAAAGAATCAAATTAAAAGAATGACTCATTAACAAAAGTGCTAAATCAAATGGGGCATTTTTCTGAGATGTTTATTGCGTTTTTTTTAGTCAAAACAAAGAAATTAGAATATTAATTATATATGTGTGTATGTGTGTGTGTGTGTGTGTGTGTGTGTGTTCTTCAGCATGTTGTGGGATGATCCAAAGAGCATCTTTAACTTCAATAGACAAAAAAACCCCCCCCAAAAAAACAGGAATACCTGACCATCTGTACAAAGAGTCACAAGATCAATGCCACAAGGTACTTTGACTAGTGACCTAGAAAGTGCAAAACCTTAAGTATTTCTTAATCATTTTGTCATAACATTCCTTTGTTTTAAATACCTCAATTTCAAGACATTAAATTTTAGATTTTCAATGTGGTCTTAGACATTTTGGACCCCACTGTCTTGTAATGCAAAACTAGCACTTTTACAGCCATTATCAACACAACAAAATCTGTCTTTGCTCTTCAAAACTTTCAGTGATGTCGTGATATACACCGCATATGGTTCTGTCCATTTTTCTATCTAAGCAGTGGCCCTGCTGACTGACAGCGCTGCTTATTGTGTCAAGAATATTTAAAGTGAATCGGCAGCGAGGGAACCGTACACTGCGGCTGAAATCTCTCCTTCATCTTCTTGTGTTGAGAATTCTATTTGACAAATCCCATTGCACAAACACACTAAGCCTCACACCACACACTTCACAGCGTGTCTGTGTTTCCGAGAAATTGCTTTGTGCTTCCCAGTAGGTGACAACAATTGTGGTGGCATCAGCAACCTCACACATTGCTAAGAACTGTGGAAAAATCATTTTCATGGCCTCACCTCAACACTGGTCAAGGCTGGGGAAGAGGCAGGGATTGTATGCTATATGATACAGGGGCAGAATGGTTGTTAAAGGCAACATGAAATCAAAATGAACTCTATTACCCTTCATGATAAATGTTTCTACTTATATTTTGCATGAATCATCAGTGCATGTTATCAAGTCAAGGCAAGTTAGTTCACTTCACAGCCATCTTGAAAACTCTCCCAGTTATTTTCTAATCATGCAAGTGCTTCAAGCTTATGTTCCAACAACCTGTCAGCAAAATTATGATTTTATGATTTTTCCTGCTAAATGACAAGTTGTTGCAAATGTAAGAAAACTTAAAGTACTGTATGTCTGAAAAGATAACGCATTTTCTGAAGGCATGAGGCCAGTGAGGTGTTAAGGTCCAAAAAGTCATTTAGTCATTTAATTCATTTTTTACAATTACAATTTATCATATATACAAGGAATTTTAAAAGATTGTTTGAAATAAACTCTTTATTACAAATACTATTTTTTCATTTATCCAAGGAATTTAAGATTATTGAGATGCTTTTTTTCCCCTCATTTGGCATTTTGTTTCCCCATATCATTTACCCAAGAGGTCTAAAGATTGTTCAGATGATTTGTTTCTAATTTAATGCATTTTCGTCCCATTATAAATTGTTATTTATCATTTATTATTGTTTAGATTTTTTCCTGATTCAAATATATTTTTCTTGTTTTAAATTCTGTTATTATCATATATTCAAGAAGTCTTAGGATTGTTTAGATGATTGCTTTCTAATTGAATATATATATATATATATATATATATATATATATATACACACACACACATACACACACACACACACACACACACATATATTACAATTACAAATTATTTTATTATTTATCCAAGGAGACTTAAGATTGTTAAGATGATTGTTTTCTAACTGAATGCATTTCTCCCATTTCAAATTGTTATTTATGATTTATTCAAGGAATTTTAAGATTTTTTAGATGATTTTTTATTTGAATGCCTTTTTTCCCCATTACAAAACATATTATTTATTATTTAAAAAAAAAAAAACTTAAAGATATTAACAGAGATGGGAAGTAACGAAGTACACATACTTCGTTACTGCTACTGTCCTGGATGAGCCCCGGGGACATATCCACAGTGAAGACCTTGACTTAAATAAATAAATAAATAAAATAAAACAAAATAACTAAAAATATAATAAAATACCTAACTACATAATACTATTATTGTTAGTAATTGCAACAATATAAAAATAGAAATATAATATATTTAAAATTTAATTAAAACAATAAGTAAAAAAAATAAAAAATAAACAATAATATCCTGGCCAGAGGAGAACTGCCCCCCCCCGACTGAGCCTGGTTTCTCCCAAGGTTTTTTTCTCCATTCTGTCACAGAGGGAGTTTTGGTTCTTTGCCGCTGTCGCCTCTAGCTTGCTCAGTTGGGGACACTTAATTTCTAACGATTATCATCAATTTGATTTCATAGATACTATTTAAACTAAACTGAGCAAGACAATGACATCTCTGAATTCAATAATGAAATGCCTTTAACTGAAAATTGAGTGTTTAATCTTATTATACATTACTGACACTCTATCCTCCAATTTGATACTGTTAAGTGCTTTGACATAATTTGTATTGTTAAAAGCACTATATAAATAAAGGTGACTTGACTTGACTTAAGTAGATTTTTCTGATATCAGTACTTTACTTCACTATTTATTTTTGACTACTTTTTACTTTTACTCCGTACATTTTTACACAAATATCTGTACTTTCTACTTCTTACATTTTCAAACCAGGCTCGTTACTTTAGTTTTGGTGGATCACCATTCGATAACAAATCTATAATAAATCATGAATCGGTTAGTCTTGACAGGCAAACTCATGCTTACATACTGGTGTCACTTACGTGGATGTGGTATTGAAAACCCTACCAATAGTGTTATTAAAGAATGTTGGGAGTATAACTCTTTTCAAGGTAATGGTTTTTTTTCCGCATCCAAACACACAGCGTCTCTCCACAATGGCGCCGGCGGAAGCAGCAACACTAGAGCAAGAAAGTTACGCCTTCTTTCTTTGCGTATACATTTGGGCAGTGTTGTGCAAATCTCCCCACATCGTGACGTAGAGATGTGGGGGTGTGTTAGATAGAGCCTGACCGATATATCGTTTTGACGATTTTATCGGCCGATATGAGCCTGTCGCAGATATATCGGTATCGGCAAATATGCCACCGATATGAACATTTTTTTTTACAGAACATAAAACGCAGATAAAATGCTTGTATATGGTGTAATTACATAGTTTGTCCAGCAGAGCGCGCTCCATTGTTTGCTACTGGCGACCTGGATGAAACGCTTTAAAGCTTAAGTGTATGGAATACCATTGAAACTTTGAACGGCCATATCTCTGTAACAGCGTGGCGGATACGCATTAAATTTGGGGGATCCCTTCAGCTCGAGGAACCCTCTCGAACGCCGAATCGAGTGTACATCTCGAGGCTCCCTTTCGAATGAGACCACCCCCGCATCGATAGCCCCCGGGGCCCAGGAGTTACGGGCGGTTAAATTCGCGGTTGGGCACCGACCGATCTGGCGATCCTGGGGGCTACCGAGGCGCGGAGGGTGGGGTTCGAGAGGGCTCCTCGAGCTGAATGCTCGAGATAATGACATCAGCCAACACTTTAACTTCAGTAAAGAGGTCTCTTGTTCATTTACATTTACATTTAGTCATTTAGCAGACGCTTTTATCCAAAGCGACTTACAAAGGAGGACAATAGAAGCAATCAAAACCAACAAAAGAGCAACAACATGCAAGCGATATGACAAGTCTCGGTTAGCCTAACGCAGTACACGTAGCAAGGTTTTTTTTTTTTTTTTAAACAAGTAGACAGAATATAAAAAAGAAAGCTAGTGTTTTAGTTTAAGAAAAGCTAGCAGTTAGAGAATAAATATGCAATTGATAGAGGGTCAAGTGTGTGTGTGTGTGTATGTGTTTTGTTTTGTTTTTTTAATAAAAAGAAAGGAGATAGATAAAATAAAATTAGAAAAGAGAATGCTAGAGTTAGAGGGTCAAATAAAGATGGAAGAGATGGGTTTTTAGCCGTTTCTTGAAGATGGCTAAGGAATCAGCTGCTCGAATTGAGTTGTTCAGGCTGCAGCATTCAAGTGTTGTCTCATTCGACTGTAAGTGCCCTGCGAAGTGGACTTCACATGATATTCTGCCATGATTCCAGTTCCAAGGGAACGTACACGTTACATTCAAAGGGCATTAAAGTGCGCGAGATGTGAATTTAAATTGTATTTATTTACAGTGGTATATTATGTCACACTTCACACTTCTCTAGTAAGTTTCGTCTGTGTGTGAAGACAGTAAGCGCAAATCCGTGAATGAATGTTCTGAAGTGAAATAAACTTCAACGGAATAAAGTTGAATGTAATTGAATTGAAATAAAGTTAAATAAACTTCACCTTTACTGTTCAGTGCACTGATGTCAGACTCATTTTGGATAATAAAGTTTATTGTTAAATGCCCTGCCTCCATTACATATCTCTATCACATCATTACAAGTGTTTGATCTCCACATTTGAGTGATCATTGCAATAAATGTGTTTATGTATATATATTCTGTTTATGTATATACTATAGTATTCTATATATAGTACCAGTCAAAAGTTTGGACACAGGAATGGAAAAGTGTCCAAACTTTTGACTGGTACTGTACTATATAATATACACAAAGAATATCAGCCGATATATCGATATCGGCCTTTTTTACGCCCTAATGTCGGTATCGGTGTCGGCCCCCAAAAAACTCATATTGGTCGGGCTCTAGTGTTAGAACGAGGCGTTTTAGGGGGGTGTGGCTGACTCTTAACTTTAATAAAGAATATCTCTTTGGATTTGAGACTTTAGTCTTTGCAACTTTACAGATCTTCTTTATGCACCAAGAGCTTGTAATACTCCAAAGAGAAAGGAAAAGTTGAAATCGCATCATATGACCCCTTTAATAATAGCCTACTGTAAACTAAACTAAACTAAATTACTATCATCACTCAAAATACTGTATGATAAAGGACATCACTATTATCTACAGTAAAGTTACAGTAGTAATTTAGCAAACAAATATTATAAAACAATTTTATAATACGTTTAGAGGAGAGGGAGCTAGGACAGATAACAACACAACCCTTACAAAAATTCAAACCAAAAACCATGGTTATAGTTAAACCATGGTAACCACAAATTAACCATGGTTTTGCTACACTAACTATAGTCTAACCATGAAATGTGTAGTAAAACTATGGTTGTAAATGAAAACAGATTGTAATCAATCTGCCAAAAAAAAAAAACAAAAAAAAAAAACATTGTTACTATACTTTTACTGTAATAAACCATGGTTAACTTTGGTAAGAGAAAAATATGACTCATGATAATGCAATAACATGTACAGTATTAGGATTTTTCTTTAAATATATTGTCATGATGTAATTATTATTGTACTAATTTTGACATTTAGGCAATTTAAAAGTATGGTTTTGCTAAATCTATAGTATTTAAGTCATTATAAGATAGAACAACACATGGTCATAATGTGATACTTTAAATTGAACTAAAAAAAAGTTATGTTATTGCAAACAGAATACAATGAGGTGGTTGTTTTGCAACAAGGTGGAGACAGTTATGTTCATAACAGGTGTGTCTCACTCATCCTGAAAAGTGAAGCTGCGGGCTCTTTGATAGCCCCCTGGTGGCTGGCTGCAGTACAGGTCATAAACCCCGCCCTCTCCATGTAAACCAATGGGACTTCAGTCAAAATAAAAAAAATAAATTACAATTTTCCGAAATATGGTTTTGGTCATTTAAGGTAGTTGTTATCACGCTGATATGCTGAATTGTTCATTTCTGTGATAAGTTTCATTTTAGCTAGTAATTTGATGCTATGAAAACGGGGCGTGTTGTTATGGTTGATTGGGCCTGCGGGAGTTTGGGTGGGAGTTTGATTCCGCGGCTCCACCTCACGACACTACTGCGCAGACTCGGGCTCCAAACGAATCTCTACTGTGCAGACTCGGGCTCCAAACGAATCTCTACTGCGCAGACTCGGGCTCCAAATGAATCTCTACTGTGCAGACTCAGGCTCCAAACGAATCAATACTGCGCAGACTCGGGCTCCAAATGACGTCATTTTTTCAAGATGGCAACGGGCATATTGAGATGAATTGGCTTCAATTTCCTATAGTGGAAGGAAGCGGAGACGCATCGTCCATCTTTTTATACAGTCTATGGTTCATAACAGTAGATGGCTGATGGGAAAATTGACAGGTACAAGAAAATTAGTGGAAAAAGTAAACACACACAAAGTAAGATGTAGAGAGATATTATGGAAAATAAAGAGACTGAAAAGGAAAATGGAAGTGAAGGTGCAGTCCAATGGACCTTTAATTATTTTGCATGGCCCCAGCCTAAGGTTTTAAACCTTTTTTTAAATGTGATGGCCATACAAAAAAAAAAAAAAAAAAAGGGGTTATTCGTGGTTTCAGAATTTGTTGTGGGTGTATGCCTGAAATTTTGTCCCATTCCTGCCCTGTTCTACATGGTGGTTGTTCAGCCATGATACATTCATTAGCTAACAAAATATTAAATGTAAGTTATTTTGTATTAATGTGTCAATATGACGTGAGGTCCATTTACCAGCGTGACACTTAAACAGGTAGTAGTAATGGGTACTTTTTACTTAAGTAAATGTCGTAGCCAATACTTTACACTAACTTGAGTAAAAAAAGTGTAGCCAGTACTTCTACTTTTACCAAAGTATTCTTAAACATGAGGATCTGTACTTCTACTTGAGTGAAGGATGTGTGTACTTTTGCCATCTCTGGATATTAAACAGATTTTTAAAAGAATAGTTCACCCAGAAACTGATCCAAATTTTAGTGAACCAGTTCAGCTTGATTCATAAATGAATTGTCACATTATGAAAGTGTTATTAGACTTTAAAAGTCATCAACAATAAAGCAGTGATAATTGCTACAAAGAAAGTGACCAAACACAGAGAAATCAGCATCTAGGTGGATTTGCTGATGGATCATTTGCTGACCTGGAGTTAAAGGAGAGTAATAAAGGGTAGTGAAGACAAATGTAGCAAGCTCTGTTGCTGAACTACAGTAGAAACCATCTTGGAGAGGATCAGAAGGTCATGAAAGGCATGAGAGATGGAGTGTCAGAGTTAAGATGGCTAATCTCACTGATATAAGGCGCTTTTGCAGAGGGAGCTAACGTCTATTTCCCATGAGTGCTGCACACAGGCCATAGACTGTAAATTGCTAGAGTATTCAGTACAGCAAGTGAATTATTCCTCTTTGACAGCAATCATCAACAGCCTGGCATTGACATCGCTTCAGGGAAGAACCCTGGTTGAATCAATGGGAAGAACTGCAATCAAAGACACTTGAAAGGAACAGTTTGTGTAAAATTAAAAATTCTTTCATCATTTACAAACCCTCATGTTGTTACAAACCCATATGACTTTCTTCTGTGGAGCATAAAAGATTATGTGTGTTAAAGAATGTGTTGGTTGCTTTTTTCCCCATAACAATGAATGGGAACTGAAGCTTTTAAGAACACAAAAACATACAAGTTCGCTTCACAAGATGTTAATTGATGAAATGGAGTCGTGTGGATTACTTGTGGATTATTGTTATCAGCTGTTTTAACTCTTATTCTGACGGCACCCATTCACTGCAGAGGATCCATTGGTGAGCAAGTGATGCAATGCTACATTTCTCCAAATCTATTCTGATGAAGAAACAAACTCATCTACATCTTGATGTCCTGAGGGTGATTCAATTTTTAGCAAATTTTCATTTTTTTTAACAGGGCTCGCAAAATCGCTAGTCCGACGTCCTGGGGCTATTTGTTCCTTCCAGTCGGGCTACCAAAATGTATCACCGCTCTTAAATACAGGGCTCCCGCAGGTCCTTTAAGACACTTCAACTTAGTTGTATCAAATTTAAGGCCATAAAAAGTTTTAAATACGTTAAATGGTGTAAGAAAAGTCTTAATTATAATTTCAAGAGGTCTTAGAGTTGGGGTCAGAACGGCAAGAATGACAATACGGCTGGATTAAACTTCAAAAGGCAATGTCATTGAATTGAATTGTTTCAAAGTCAAAACATGGCACCTTTTTTTTGATATGAATGTATCTTTGAAGGGAACCAACTGTCCTCAGAAACGTGTCGTTGGCATTTTCATTTCATCTTGCTTATAATGCCTGATAAAGCAGCGTTTCTGAGCGTGGTGCTGCTTTGTGTACAGCCGTTACCGGGGAAATTGATAAATTCAGCTGCTCCTGAAGCGCCGCCTCATGGTAAAGAATGAGTTTGCATTTCCAATAAGCCTTTCTGCTGTTTGTGTTCAGTTCTATGTGAATGTCGACCCATGTTTTTACACCGCACACACATAGAGTTCTTCTAAAAATCTAAACAATTAAAACAGTAATATTTATGTTTTCAGTTAATATAGACCTAATAATTTACACGCTTGACTCATCCCTTTTCATAAAAATGGTTTAAAGGCTGAAATGCCATTTTATAAAATTTTTTGTTTTTGTGAAAACCTGTATCTGAACTGTAAATCATGTAATTTTATGGCTTAATTTGTTACCATAGACATTGTCCAACCCCACTCATATGGTGTTCATTTTACTTGTGCAACTCTTAAAAAGGGTCATAAATTGCCTTAAAATTACTTTAAAAATTCTGCAGATACCCTGTAAATAGTAAAATAAAATTCCTTTCTTAATATTTGTGTATTGAAAATGTTTCTGATTGACATTTTGACTCCTATTTGGTTTTATATATATATATATATATATATATATATATATATATATATACATATATATACACACACACACACACACACAGTGGGTACGGAAAGTATTCAGACACCCTTAAATTTTTCACTCTTTGTTATATTGCAGCCATTTGCAAAAATCGTTTGTTCATTTTTTTTCCTCAATGTACACACAGCACCCCATATTGACAGAAAAACACAGAATTGTTGACATTTTTGCAGATTTATTAAAAAAGAAAAACTGAAATATCACATGGTCCTAAGTATTTAGACCCTTTGCTGTGACACTCATATATTTAACTCAGGTGCTGTCCATTTCTTCTGATCATCCTTGAGATGGTTCTACACCTTCATTTGAGTCCAGCTGTGTTTGTTTATACTGATTGGACTTGATTAGGAAAGCCACACACACCTGTCTATATAAGACCTTACAGCTCACAGTGCATGTCAGAGCAAATGAGAATCATGAGGTCAAAGGAACTGCCTGAAGAGCTCAGAGACAGAATTGTGGCAAGGCACAGATCTGGCCAAGGTTAAAAAAAAAATTTCTGCTGCACTTAAGGTTCCTAAGAGCACAGTGGCCTCCATAATCCTTAAATGGAAGACGTTTGGGATGACCAGAACCCTTCCTAGAGCTGGCCGTCCGGCCAAACTGAGCTATCAGGGGAGAAGAGCCTTGGTGAGAGAGGTAAAGAAGAACCCAAAGATCACTGTGGCTGAGCTCCAGAGATGCAGTCGGGAGATGGGAGAAAGTTGTAGAAAGTCAACCATCACTGCAGCCCTCCACCAGTCGGGGCTTTATGGCAGAGTGGCCCGACGGAAGCCTCTCCTCAGTGCAAGACACATGAAAGCCCACATGGAGTTTGCTAAAAAACACCTGAAGGACTCCAAGATGGTGAGAAATAAGATTCTCTGGTCTGATGAGAGACCAGGATAGAACTTTTTGGCCTTAATTCTAAGTGGTATGTGTGGAGAAAACCAGGCACTGCTCATCACCTGTCCAATACAGTCCCAACAGTGAAGCATGGTGGTGGCAGCATCATGCTGTGGGGGTGATTTTCAGCTGCAGGGACAGGACGACTGGTTGCAATCGAGGGAAAGATGAATGCGGCCAAGTACAGGGATATCCTGGACGAAAACCTTCTCCAGAGTGCTCAGGACCTCAGACTGGGCCGAAGGTTTACCTTCCAACAAGACAATGACCCTAAGCACACAGCTAAAATAACGAAGGAGTGGTTTCACAACAACTCCGTGACTGTTCTCGAATGGCCCAGCCAGAGCCCTGACTTAAACCCAATTGAGGATCTCTGGAGAGACCTAAAAATGGCTGTCCACCAACGTTTACCATCCAACCTGACAGAACTGGAGAGGATCTGGAAGGAGGAATGGCAGAGGATCCCCAAATCCAGGTGTGAAAAACTTGTTGCATCTTTCCCAAAAAGACTCATGGCTGTATTAGATCAAAAGGGTGCTTCTACTAAATACTGAGCAAAGGGTCTGAATACTTAGGACCATGTGATATTTCAGTTTTTCTTTTTTTAATAAATATGCAAAAATGTCAACAATTCTGTGTTTTTCTGTCAATATGGGGTGCTGTGTGTACATTAATGAGGAAAAAAAATGAACTTAAATGATTTTAGCAAGTGGCTGCAATATAACAAAGAGTGAAAACTTTAAGGGGGTCTGAATACTTTCCGTATCCACTGTGTGTATGTATGTGTGTGTATATATATATATATATATATATATATATATGGTCTTTTTATTTGGGCTAGTTAAATTAGTTTTCGGGCTACCAAAATCTGAAGGGTACCTGCCCGAAGGGCTACCAGGGATTTTGAAATATACGAGCCCTGCATTTTTTTAAATGTATTGCTCTGAATTCAAAAGTGAACAGCATAGTCTTAAAAAAAAAAAAAAATCACATTTTGTGTTTCACAGAAGAGAGTAAGTCATCTAGGTTTGGTAAAATATGAATATGACTGAAAAATGACCAAACTTGTTTAGTGAACTGTGGCTTTAATGTTGCAGTGTACTGTATGAAAGGCAACAAAACAACATTAAAGATCTGTGTGACATTGAAAAATGTATCTGTGACATTGGAAGGTGTGAAGTGGATGGAAGGTAATAATTATTTTGCTGTCACATAACTTACATATCTTGTATTATGTACACAAGTACATGTGTACACTTGCAAAAAGGAGTAAATTAACTACTGTCAAAGTTATTTTTGTTCCCTACAGCAGCTGCTATAATGGAGGTCGTAACCTCTAATTAAAGCGAGGTGAATAAATGAAAAAGCAAAATGAATTAAATCTATGTAGGCTTTTAAAGAACAAGGCATAAACAAAAGTCCTGAACAACCCAGCAACAGTTCATGCTGAGTTTCTCCACCGATTTCTCTTCTTGGCTACAGAAATCACAATGAGTTCTTGTTCTCATCCTTTAGCACATAAAGTGACAGAAATCTGAGCTATAGGTTTTGAGTGAAAGAATGGGAGCAAACTAAGCTGCCGTGAAAGTTTTTGTGCAGTCCTAAACCCATTTGTTTTACTGCAATTTCTTCTTTAATATTATTTCCATACTGCTCACCAATTTTTCAAAAGTGATGTGCGATCACACATCTCGATAAGGTTAAAAACTCCAGCCTTTATCTTGTCCTTCATTTATAAGCTTTTTCATTGAGATCTTACCGGAGTCAGAATGATAACGTACCTGGTAAATATTAGAAGACAAACTGTGCTTTGGAGAGAGTGTTTTATAACACGCCAGCAATGCATCTGAGAGAACTCAGGCGGAGGAACTGCAGGAGATGATTTCCTGTAGATGACAGTGAAATTAATTATGGACTGATTAAAAGAAAAATGAAAAATAACATTCTTAATATTTAGATATATTAACAATTTTAAATAAATAAAATTGCGCATAATCAATATGCATAAGCTCAATATGTAGCAAATGTATATTGTTAAGGAGTTTTCTATTTTTGGTTTATTAAATAACATTTAAATATATATATATATATATATATATATATATATATATACACACACACACACACACACACACACACACACACACACAGTGGGTACGGAAAGTATTCAGACCCCCTTAAATTTGACCCCCTTAAATTTTTCACTCTGTTATATTGCAGCCATTTGCTAAAATCATTTAAGTTCATTTTTTTCCCTCATTAATGTACACACAGCACCCCATATTGAAGAAAAACATAGAATTGTTGACATTTTTGCAGATTTATTAAAAAAGAAAAACTGAAATATCACATGGTCCTAAGTATTCAGACCCTTTGCTCAATATTTAGTAGAAGCACCCTTTTGATCTAATACAGCCATGAGTCTTTTTGGGAAAGTTTTTCACACCTGGATTTGGGGATCCTCTGCCATTCCTCCTTGCAGATCCTCTACAGTTCTGTCAGGTTGGATGGTAAACGTTGGTGGACAGCCATTTTTAGGTCTCTACAGAGATGCTCAATTGGGTTTAAGTCAGGGCTCTGGCTGGGCCATTCAAGAACAGTCACGGAGTTGTTGTGAAGCCACTCCTTCGTTATTTTAACTGTGTGCTTAGGGTCATTGTCTTGTTGGAAGGTAAACCTTCGGCCCAGTCTGAGGTCCTGAGCACTCTGGAGAAGGTTTTCGTCCAGGATATCCCTGTACTTGGCCGCATTCATTTTTCCCTCGATTGCAACCAGTCGTCCTGTCCCTGCAGCTGAAATACACCCCCACAGCATGATGCTGCCACCACCATGCTTCACTGTTGGGACTGTATTGGACAGGTGATGAGCAGTGCCTGGTTTTCTCCACACATACCGCTTAGAATTAAGGCCAAAAAGTTCTATCTTGGTCTCATCAGACCAGAGAACGTCTCGGTTACGTATGTAACCCTCGTTCCCTGAAGGAGGGAACGGAGACGTCACGTCGGATGACCGACGAAATTGGGATCTCGCCAGAGAGACCAATCCACTTCGAGTGTAACTAAACGAGCCAATGGACATTGGCATGCGATTATTGCATCCAGCTGCCGCTGATCACAGCGTGAGCATAAGAGGCAGCTGATGCACCGCATCAATTATGTTTTCGCTGAGGAGCCGAGCCGGCGACCCGGCAGCTCAGCGGTGGTACAGCGACTGTGGCGACGGGACGTGACGTCTCCGTTCCCTCCTTCAGGGAACGAGGGTTACATACGTAACCGAGACGTTCCCCTTTCAGTCGGTCACTCCGAGTCACGTCGGATGACCGACGAAATTGGGATCCCTACCAAAGCGCCACAGGAGCTGCCCCTTCCAGTGCCCTGTGTAGGGCTCCTGACCCTTCCTATAAGGCAGACGATAGGACCGGGCTCTACACAGAGAAGGTCAACTACTGGTGTTCCTTGAACAACCCAAACAGTAGGACTAGGATAACACTGGGAAGCGTGCCCTTCCACTTGGAAGAGGCACACTGCGGAGTCACCTCCTCCCAGAGGGGGTTAAGTGACATTCAAACATGTGAAGTAACCCCGAAGGGCCCTATTGCACATGGAAGTCTCTGAGATGGCTCAGGCTGCATCTTTAGAGATGGCAGAACGTGGTCCGCCAGGGGAAACATGGCTCTAATAAGAATACCGTGGAATACACATATGGGATCCCGACAGGGTCTCTCATATGGGCACTAGCCTCGCACCAGATTTCAAGAATTCATTGGCTGAAGGCCTGGCGCCGGACGCCCCGCCGCGTCTGGACGCCGGAGTGCTGGAGGACTCAACAGGGTTTGCCTGGTTAAGGAACTCTCTGGAGAATTAGGCGTAAGGACGCCGCAAGCCGACTCTGAGCCGGCCCTCTCAGTGCCACTACCCGTTTGAGGTGAGAACACAGGAGGAAACCGGTTCGACACGTAGGCTATAAAACCTAGCGAACGTGTTGGGAGTCGCCCAACCCGCAGCTCTACAGATGTCTGCTAGCGAGGCACCACGAGCCAGCGCCCAGGACGATGCGACACCCCTAGTGGAGTGAGCACGCAACCTGAGTGGGCAGGGCACACCTTGTGCTTCGTAGGCCAAGGTGATGGCATCCACTATCCAGTGGGCCATCCTCTGCTTGGAGACAGCCTTCCCCTTCTGCTGTCCTCCGTAACAGACAAAGAGCTGTTCTGAGGTCCTGAAGCTCTGAGTTCTATCCACGTACTGACGCAGTGCGCGTACAGGACAGAGCAAAGCTAGGGCTGGGTCTGCCTCCTCCAGGGGCAGCGCTTGCAGGCTCACTACCTGGTCCCTGAAGGGCGTGGTAGGAACCTTGGGCACATAGCCGGGCCGGGGCCTCAGTGTTGCACTGGAGTCAGCCGGCCCAAACTCAAGGCACGACTCGTCGACCGAAAATGCCTGCAGGTCCCCCACCCTCTTGATTGAGGCCAATGCAGTCAGGAGTAGGGTTTTCATAGAAAGAAACTTCAACTCGACTGACTGCAACGGCTCAAAGGGGGCAGTTTGTAGGGCTCTTAGCACCAAGCCAAATCCCAAGAGGGAAGGGAGGGAGGCCTCGGAGGATTTAAACTCCTGGCCCCCCTAAGAAACCTGACGACCAGATCGTGCTTCCCCACCGACCTCGCCTCTATGGGGTCGTGGTGGGCAGAAATAGCAGCAACATATACCTTAAGGGTGGAGGGGAACAGCCTACGCTCCAACCCTTGTTGCAAAAAGGAAAGCACGGCTCTGATCGAACATCTCCGGGGGTCCTCCTGGTAAGAGGAACACCATTCGACGAACAGGTTCCACTTCAGCGCATAGGCCCGTCTTGTGGACGGTGCTCGTGCTGAAGCGATAGTGAGCGCTACCTCCTGGGGCAGGTCACCTAGAACCTCCGCGTCCCGTCCAGGGACCACACATGAAGTTTCCACAAGTCTGGACGCGGGTGCCAGAGGGTGCCCCGTCTCTGAGAAAGCAGATCCTTCCTCAGAGGAATCGGCCAGGGAGGGGCTGTCGCGAGGAGCATGAGTTCCGGGAACCAGGTCCTGTTGGGCCAATATGGAGCCACTAACAGGACCTGCTCCTCGTCCTCCCTGATCTTGCACAATGTCTGTGCTAGCAGGCTCACTGGGGGAAACGCATACTTGCGCAAGCCCTGGGGCCAGCTGTGTGCCAGTGCATCCGTGCCGAGCGTTGCCTCGGACAGGGAGTAGAACCACTGGCAGTGGGTGGTTTCTGGAGATGCAAACAGGTCTACCTGAGCAACTCCGAACCGACTCCAAATCAGCTGGACCGCCTGGGGATGGAGTCTCCACTCCCCAGGAAGTGCCGCTCGAGACAGCTCGTCGGCCGCCTGATTGAACACTCCTGGGATGTGGATGGCACGAAGGGACCTCAGATGCTTCTGACTCCAGAGGAGGAGGTGGCGGGCGAGTTGCGACATGCGACGGGAGCGCAAACCGCCTTGCCGGTTGATATAGGCAACGGTCGCAGTGTTGTCCGTACGGACCAGAACGTCCCTGCCCCGAAGGCGCCCTCTGAGGCGGCACAGGGCAAGGCGTACTGCCAGCAACTCGAGGCAATTGATATGCCAACGCAGAAGGGGGCCCGTCCAAACCCCTGATACTGCGTGCCCGTTGTACGTGGCACCCCAGCCGGTGGTCGAGGCACCCGTGAATACCACAGCATGCCTGGATACCTGCTCCAGGGGCACTCCTGCCCGAAGGAACGAAGGATCTGACCACGGGCTGAAGGTCTTGCGGCAGGCCGGTGTAATCTGAACCCGGTGAGTACCGCGTTTCCACGCCCACCTCGGGATTCGACCATGGAGCCAGTGCTGAAGCGGTCTCATATGGAGCAGACCGAGCGGAACTATGGCCGGCAGCTGCAGCCATATGCCCCAGGAGCCTCTGAAAGAGTTTCAGTGGGACCGCTGTCCTGCCTGATAAAGTCTTGAGGCAGTTCAGCACCGACTGAGCACGTTCCTGGGTGAGGCGTGCTGTCTGGTTGACCGAATCCAACTCCATGCCGAGAAAAGAGATCCTCTGCACTGGCACGAGTTGCTCTTTTCCCTATTGACCCGAAGGCCCAACTGGCTGAGGTGCCTGAGCACCAGGTCCCTGTGTGCGCACAACAGCTCTCGAGACTGTGCAAGTATGAGCCAGTCGTAGAGGTAGTTGAGAATGCGCACACCCCGTTCTCTCAAGGGAACAAGGGGCCGCCTCTGCGACTTTGGTGAAGACACGAGGCGAAAAGGGACAGCCCGAAGGGCAGGACCTTGTACTGATATGCCCGACCGTCGAACGCGAATCGCAGGAATGGCCTGTGTCGCGGGAGAATCGAAACATGAAAGTACGCGTCCTTCAGGTCGATTGCTGCAAACCAATCTAGGGGACGGACGCATCCAAAAATGCGTTTCTGCGTCAACATCTTGAACGGCATCTTGTGAAGTGCACGGTTCAAAACTCGCAGATCCAAGATCGGTCGTAACCCACCGCTTTTCTTGGGCACAATGAAGTAAGGGCTGTAAAACCCCGACCTCATATCGGCTGGAGGGACCGGCTCTATTGCATCCTTCGCCAGTAGGACTGCAATCTCCGCGAGCAAGACAGGGGCATCGACGGCTTTGACTGAAGTGAACCGGATGCCCCTGAACTTGGGGGGGACGCCGGGCGAACTGAATCGCATAGCCGAGTCTGATGGTCCGCAGGAGCCACCGGGACGGGCTGGGGAGCGCTAACCAGGCTCCGAGAGACCGCACCAGCGGGGCCAACGGGCCCACCGACATGCCCGCGGTGGGGCAGCGAGGTGGAACACAGGGACCGGCCCCAGGGCCTGTGACGGCCTGGCCTGTGACGGCAGGGGGCGGGGTCTGGGTGTGTAGTGTAGCACTCACCTGATTTCTCCTCGCGTGGGAGGAGACACAGGAACCCGGCTTGAGGCTTGTGACAGCCCGGCGTTTGACGACTTGAAGCGGGGACTGGAGTGCTACTGCCCTTACCTGGTTCCACGAATGGGCAGGAGGGGTGCTCTTGGGCACCACCCGCTGCCTGCTGGCGAGAGAGGAGGAGGGAAGCGATCCTGTGATGCACGGATCACCACTCTCCTCCTCTTGAGACCCGGAGATTGAGGAGACCGCTCTTTACTGATGTTTTGGGTACCGCTGGCTGCTGGGCCAGAGGCGGAACAAAATGAACAAAAGATACTCCACCCGGCCCTCCTCCGGGGGAGGGAGTGGTGCAGTCACCATCTCCCGATGAGCAGTCTCCTCCATCTCTGGGTCGACCGTCCCAGGGCCTCTTGCACTTGCGCTTGCCGCCAGGTTTGGCGGGGGGCCTGGACGGGCTGGGCGTCCTGCCTGCGACCGGCTCCACGACGCTGCCTGGTGAAAGGCTGCTGCAGCTGCGCGGGAGCGGGGGCGGCCGCAGGGGGGCGCCCACGGCGACGAGCAGGCTGAGTGGCTGCAGCCGGAGTGGAAGCAGCAGGTTTCCTCCGGCGCATGATGTGTTTGCCTCAGTCTGCTTCTGGGCTGCCGAGAACTGCTGGGCAAAGCTCTCGACAGCGTCGCCGAAAGGGCCGGTCTGTGACACGGGAGCATTCAGGAACTGTACCTTCTCCTGCTCCTTCATGTCAGCGAGACACAGCCAGAGATGGCGCTCCTGGACATCGCACGACCCAGAGACTGTGCGGTCACCTTCGTCACTCGTAGCGCGAGGTCCGTCGCAGCACGCAGCTCATGTAGAACCGCCAGGTCGTGACCACCCTCGTGCAGGTCTTTCAGTGCTTTGGCCTGGTGGACCTGCAGCAACGCCATAGCGTGGAGGGCGGAAGCCGCCTCCCCATAGGCTCTATAAGCACTGCCAGTTAGACCTGACGAATACTTAGAGGCCCGTGAGGGGAGACACGGATCACCCCGCAGGGTGGAAGCGGCTGTTGGACACAGTTGCATGGCCACAGACCGTTCCACCGAGGGGATGCCCGCATACCCCAAAGCGGCTCCACCATCGAGGGTGGTGAGAGCGGAAGAACTACAAGATGTGTTTCGGGCAGTGAAAGGTGCCCTCCACGATCTTGTCAGCTCCTCATGCACTTCCGGAAAGAATGGCACCGGAGGGGGGCGCTGAGAACCAGCGCCACCCCCACCGAGGAACCACTCGCCCAGCCTCGAAGGATCGGGACACGGTGGCTTTTTAGGATTCCACACGAGCCCGACATTCTCGGCGGCCCGGGAAAGCATAGCCGTCATCTCTGGGTCTGGCACGGACAACGCTACCACACCCGAAGGGGGCAACGCAGCCGGGTCATCATCCCCGGAGAGAGAGGGCCCGCCCTCCGATGCAGTGATCGACATCTGGTCGTCAGAGGGGGGCACCGAAGGAAACGCGTGGCCAGCGCGCTCCTTCGGCAGCTCCACCGGCTGCGGAGTGCTTGAGGGGTGAGGAGCTCCACTTGGGGAAGCCCTCACCGTAATCCTCAATCACCTCTGACTCCACCGGATCCAGTGTGCACGCCGGATCACGGCAGGCAGAGGGACTCTGCCATGTTTGACATAGCAGAGTCGCACTCCGAGATGGTCATGTCCCCGCAAGAAGAACATGAACCATCCACGAAAGCCACCTCAGCGTGCTGAATGCCCAGACACGTGAGGAAGCGATCGTGACCGTCCTGAGGCGCCAGGAAACGACCACGCCCAGAAACGCACGGGTGAAAAGACATCTTTAAAAAGACGCGATCACCCGTGTTGCTCTTTTAGAGAAATTGCTCTTTCAGAGAAATGCTCTTTTAGTGCTGAAGCACGCAGGGGAGCTGGCCACCGCACACTCCTAGTGTGGCTGTCAGCAGGAAGACGATCTTTCTCTCCCGGACACCGTGACCACCGCTGCCGCGCCGTAACGCCCGCACTCGCTCGCAGAACACTCTCTTGGAAGGGAGAGCAGTAGCTTTAACCACTACCGCTCGGCTCCGAAGCGAAAGGATAATTGATGCGGTGCATCAGCTGCCTCTTATGCTCACGCTGTGATCAGCGGCAGCTGGATGCAATAATCGCATGCCAATGTCCATTGGCTCGTTTAGTTACACTCGAAGTGGATTGGTCTCTCTGGCGAGATCCCAATTTCGTCGGTCATCCGACGTGACTCGGAGTGACCGACTGAAAGGGGAATCTTATTTCTCACCATCTTGGAGTCCTTCATGCAGGCTTTCATGTGTCTTGCACTGAGGAGAGGCTTCCGTCGGGCCACTCTGCCATAAAGCCCCGACTGGTGGAGGGCTGCAGTGATGGTTGACTTTCTACAACTTTCTCCATCTCCCGACTGCATCTCTGGAGCTCAGCCACAGTGATCTTTGGGTTCTTCTTTACCTCTCTCACCAAGGCTCTTCTCCCCCGATAGCTCAGTTTGGCCGGACGGCCAGCTCTAGGAAGGGTTCTGATCGTCCCAAACGTCTTCCATTTAAGGATTATGGAGGCCACTGTGCTCTTAGGAACCTTAAGTGCAGCAGAAATTTTTTTGTAACCTTGGCCAGATCTGTGCCTTGCCACAATTCTGTCTCTGAGCTCTTCAGGCAGTTCCTTTGACCTCATGATTCTCATTTGCCCTGACATGCACTGTGAGCTGTAAGGTCTTATATAGACAGGTGTGTGGCTTTCCTAATCAAGTCCAATCAGTATAATCAAACACAGCTGGACTCAAATGAAGGTGTAGAACCATCTCAAGGATGATCAGAAGAAATGGACAGCACCTGAGTTAAATATATGAGTGTCACAGCAAAGGGTCTGAATACTTAGGACCATGTGATATTTCAGTTTTTCTTTTTCAATAAATCTGCAAAAATGTCAACAATTCTGTGTTTTTCTGTCAATATGGGGTGCTGTGTGTACATTAATGAGGAAAAAAATGAACTTAAATGATTTTAGCAAATGGCTGCAAAATAACAAAGAGTGAAAAATTTAAGGGGGTCTGAATACTTTCCGTACCCACTGTATATAATAAACATAAATATTTAGATTAACAAAATTAAAATAAATAAAAAATAAATAAATACAAAATTGCACACACTCGATATGTAGCAAACCTACATTGTTAAGGAGTTTTATATTTTTGGTTTATTAAATATACCAGCCAGTGGCTATGCTTTCCCAGCATGCATTGCAGCATAAATAAATAATGTGAACCACTGCTTTACTGTTCACTGTTTTACAGGTTACTGCATTATTTACAGTTGTGATTGATTATTATTTTGTGTATGTCAAAATGTGTTCCCTTTTTCAAAATAAATAAATGCATTTAAACAGAGAGACACATACAAAACCATATTCTAATAGGGGAAGGAAAACAAAGAAAAAAGAACACAAAGAATAAAAAGTGGAAAATCATCATAATACATTTTGGAAGGAAGAACAGCAAAGTTCCAAAATACAAGCAATATGATTTATTTATTTTTTTCCCCCCAAATTGTCCCTGATATGAAGAGTTATTATTGAAGGATAATCAACAGAAAAGCCAACTAACGCATAACCAGGTTTAAATATGAGGTATGTTTTTGTGATCTATATTATTCAGTGATTTGCTGTAATGTGATATGCTTTAGCAATAATAAGGCTGAGCAGTAAAGCCTGACTCAGGCATTGATTAAAGGAGTGTCCACATCTGAATGTAATGATTCCCCCACAGGCTACGCTGCTTTTAGCTGAGCACCAGCATTGATTTCCAAAGCATCTCAATGCATTCAAATCAGATTTTCATTGCTTGTGCAGTAACAAGTTCAATGTTAATAATGTCTTTTAATATTCAAAAGTCTTTTTCCAAGCATTTCTGAAAAAAATCAAGACTCAAAGCTGCAGCTCTGTATTGTGTGTGTGTGTGTGTATGTATGTATACACACACATATACATACAGTATACATTCACATGTATATATACACATAAATAGTATTTAACTCTGTATTTCTATAAAATGGTTATAAATATGTTCTGGTCAAGATCAAAAACGTTCTTTTTATAACTTTGTTATTTACACAATGGTAGCAAACTTAAACAGCATTTTTTTTTTTTTTTAAATGAGTCAGTTCATGAGAGACCGAGAACATGAGGATTTTAACAAGTTCATTTAGATTTTTTTTTAATCGTCAAAAATGCATAATTTGATCAATTATTTAAAATCAGACACACTAATGCAACAAAGCATCACAGAATTCATCATAGCTTCTACTTACCGAATTTTAAATTTTTTTTTAAACTGATGTTTGTTTTTTCTCTCCACTAAAAATGATTTCACCTTCCATAAATGAAGTGGCTTTCGTAATTTTAAATAACTGTAAAAATATGAGGAAATAACACATAAAAGTTTTGAGTTTCATACTGTAAAAAAAGAAAGAAAGAAAGAAAGATAATTTCCTGTCAAAAAAAAAAAACTTTGTTAACAGTACACTGGGTCTTTTTTAAAACTTTATATTTAATATATTAAGACATAGGATGAAATATAAAAATGCTCCACAGGAATGATCAAAACTGTACATTCTATTCTACATTTTATGTTTTTGTCAGTTGAACTCCTTTTACCTAAAATATTTACTTGAAGTACCCCCTGATCTTAATATTTTAATAATTTAAGAAAACATTTGCATGTCAACAGTTCTCTGATAATGTTAATGGCCACATGACATGCCAGTAAACAAAAAAAATATTTAATCTTCTGAGTTCTATTTTTCATTTTTAAAATTATTTATTTTAATTCTAAATTTTTATAATTTAATTATTAGCTCTTATCAATGAACCCCAGTGTAGGAAACATGAACATAAGACATATGTGACGACATAAACATTTTTTAAATTTGATTGTATGAATTTTTAGAAAGAAATTAAGTCTGATGGAAAAATCATCACTACATCAAGTCAACACATGTTCTTACACAGCAGCAGAAAATTCAGCCTGTCTGAACAATGTGGCAATAACAAATTACATTAAAGGGATAGTTCACTTTAAAATATAACTCTGACATCATTTCTAGTAAAACAACTAGCATCTTTACAAAGAGTTAAGTCATGGATGTGTGTATGCATGTGGGTGGTTGTTTGTTGAACCAGGTGGTTCAGTACATCAAGCATGTCAATAGGAGGTGAGCACTGGGTCAGAGAGAGAACTGTATGCCACATTAGTCACTGCAGACCATGTTTACGGATTAGAAAAAGTCTTAAATGAAGCAGATCAGACATGCCATTTTATCAAATGAATAGCACCTATGCTTACCCAAACACCATCTGAGCATGCAGGACCAGACTAGTGAGCCTCACAACCCTGATCATGAGTCAAGGTAAACTGTGATTAATCTTCAGAACCGGGAACCTGTGATTTCGACACCTCTAGTTCACAAACAAGCATGTATGAGTGGATCTATGTCACTCAATTACCTTTTCACACAGACAGGATAAAAAAAAAAAATAAATAAAAAAATAAAACGCTGACGGAGAGAAGGTCTTCTCAGGAAAGGCAGCTATAGTCGTCTTCATGCCCACTAAATAAGGGTTTCTGCAGGTTGAAGGTAAATTTAAGAATTGATTCCATTATTACTTATTTATGATTAAACCAAGAAAAAAACAAACAAACAAACATTTGTCTATGGACTCAGAAAAATCATCTTAATTCAAAGGAATGCCCCATGGACAGATATTTGTTCTTGTTTTAAGCATAAACTCACTTAATTTGGTAAAATGTTACATTTGTGTTTCACATAAAGCCTGATTTAAGGGTGCATAGATATTAATATTGGAAAACAAAAATGCCGCGCAAGAAATGGAACATTTAATGCCATGACTTGATGATTTTAAGAGTTTCTGCTCCGATTTAAAACTTTTTAAGACATTAAATTATGAAATTATGAAAAGTCTCATTGGAAAACGTCTCTCTACCAGCAGTTTTGCGAAACTTCAAAAATGTACCTATACATACAATTCACTGCGCTTCCCCGCTGGAATGAACAGCTTGCAATAAAACACCAATGACTTATTCATTTTGACAAAGTATAATCACAGACTAATAAAGACATATTTTACCTTGCACAAACACTACATATGCTATGACCTCAAAACACCATGCATTATTTATAAACTATCAAATTTTGACGTTTGCGTCAAATATTTTGGCCTACGGCTTTTCTGACATATTAAACTTGCTCGGTGACTCACCTGGTACAGCGCTGCCCTTGCAATGCGGAGAAACATGACTCAGAAAAAAGCTCACAGCCTCACAGATGAAAGGTAAAACGGAATGGTTACTTCAAATGCGTTCTCACATTTGTTTTTGCTCGTTATCGGTAGTCTATCACGTTAATTTCAAACGCGATAGACTAGAGCATTAACCTTTTAGCACCACTCACCTAACAACTGTTTTGTGTATTTTTTACAACTTTGGAGCCCCTTACAGTCAAGCAGTTACCATAAGAATTATTTTGAAAATTATATTCTAAGAAAGAAAAAATACAGTCGCTTTAATTTCCGAACTGCTTTAAGTACAAAAACCAACATAGTCGCGTTCATCTATTTCGGATGAAACTGAACGCGCTGAACATTTCACTATGAAGTGTCGCATAACATGAAAGAAGCACTGTAATATTTTACAGAAATGTCTCCATAGTAGGGATGGGAAGATTCCCCGATTCGCTCGGTGCATCGGCTTCAAAAGTTATCGATGCGAATCGGTTTAAAAAGTGTGCATTGGCTACAAGTTGGCATTTATATCGCGATGCATCGTTTCTAACATATTTGCATCGGTAAAACCCGATTTATTTATATATAATTACTAGTGGATGCGCTATACTTTTATTATTTAGAAAGTGACCAATATTTTATATGTAGATTGATTTCTCCTCTCTAAACTGTTACTCAAGAGCGTTCTCTCATCACCGCTGCGCGTGAATATGACAAATCACAACACTGTGGAGACCTGAGGAAAAACTGGGATTAAAGTCCAAAACCTAACCTGAAATTACCTAACAAATCAATCGGGGCTAATTAAGTTCACACAATCTCACTAATTTGTGCACGTTTATTTTTAAGCAGCACTTATTGTCGATCATGGATCAAATCGACCCACCATGGCAAACAGCGAATATATCTGCGCTGTTTAATGCATTTGAGACATGTTTTCCTCAGTGCATAACTGACATGTCACAGGTATATTTTTCATCTGTAGATATCAGAAAGTCTACTTTCTGATTATGCAAACATGTCTATTTTACTGTCAGGAGTGGGAGAAGCACGCAGTGTTGCCAACTAATTTTCAGGGGAAGTTGCTAAAGGAACGTTGATTTGTTGCTAAAAGTTGCTAATTGACGCTGTGACGCAAAATTGTGTCTCTGCATTAAATCTCAGCAAAAAATATATTTTATATGTTAATTTAGATTTGTTCGTAAAATAATATAAATGCATAATGTAATATTAAAATGTAAATAACTATTTTTAAATACATAAAATTTTTGAAAACATGATTACAATTTAAGTTTTTTTATTAGCTAGTAAACTAGTAAAACTGCACATTCTGAACAGTTATAGTTTTAAGCAGTGTATTAGTAGTTAGTTAGTGTGTTACACTCTAAGAAAAGTCTGTAAAATAGGGCACAATCTACTATGTTAATATGAAGGAATTCTCTGTATTGATTTTTTCCACAGGTTTTTTACCTGCATTTTTAATTACGTTGCATTGTATTTTGTGTTTTCGGGTTACAGCAGATAATGGATAATGGATAATGTCCTGAAAAATGACCAGTACCTTTTCCATTTTTCTAGATATTTTTCTTACAGTGTACCAATTGATCAACAATCGCAAGTACTAACAAAGTGTATCATAAATGAACAATTATTACTAAATTATCTAATTATTATTATTATTAAATTAAACAATTGCAAATAGCAGCTAACTTAATTCACGTGATATGTGTACTACTAGGCATCTTTGGTTTTCTCTTTTTGTGTAATTTTAAATGGTAAATGTTCCTTTTTATCATTTGAGTCACATCAAAAGTTGCTCAAAGTTGCCAAATAAATTTGAAAAATAGCTAAATTTGTTGCTAGGTGCTTTTGGAAGAAAAACTTGCTAGGGTAGTCTGAAAGGTTGCTAAATTTAGCAACAAAATTGCTAAGTTGGCAACACTGTGTGAGTGAATGAGTGCTTCTGCGCGCATGCGCACTAAACAGATGGAGCCAATAATTCTGAGTAAAATATACATTTTGCTAAAATATTTGTTGTTGGACATTAAATGTGTCTTTTGTAGAATTTTAATATGTGTATTTTTATGATACTGTAAAGGGACTATTATAATAGGTAGTCTAAATCAAATGTAAGCTAGTACAGTCCTAATTTCTAAACTCAAATGAGTTAATGTGTGTTACAGCAGTTAGAAGTCATTTTTATTTATTATTTATTTTCATTTTTAATTCAGTTATTTTAACTTTTAATTTAGTTATTTTAATGCTTTAAAGAGCAATTTTAGATTGTTATGTTCTAATGTTCTGCAAACTATAAAAGGTACAGCTATCATAAAACCAGAGAGAAAGGCTGCATGGCTAGAAACTGTAAAAAATAAATAATAAAAAAAAGGTCAAATAATAGCATGTGAGAGAGTCAGTGGTAATATCATTGTGTTCCTATTGGTCAGTGTTAGAGGAGCTCAGCTTAGTCTGACAGTTAACCTGCTTTAGACCAGGTTAGTTTCCCAGCATAAGTTGCCACAGTGACTAAGCTTGATCTAGGCCTATTTTAAATTTGCTTTATGGAACCAAATCATTTGACAATGAGTCAGACTAACTGAAATAAGCCTGGCTTATTTGGTTAACTTGTTTTATGAAACAGGCCTTGAGGCATTAAAAGTGATCACATTTTCTGTATTGCATCGAATCGCATTGTGTTTAATCGAATCGAATCGAAATCGAATCACACTGCATCGTAATAGGTGTGAATCGTATCGCATTGCATCAGTAGCTGCTTCATATGTATCTTTAATGTATCGTATCGTTGGCTATGCATCGAGATGCGTATCGTATCGGCCTGAGTCATGAGATGCACATCCCTACTGCATAGGCGTGTTTTTCCATTGAACCTGTGCTGACTAAATGAGTGAATTCAAGCAACAACTCTGCATGTTTCAAAGATTGAACACAGTGAGGTATATGAAGCAATTTTAATTTATGCACATAAAACAAGCAAACAAACTTTTACAAGTAAAAAAGAATTAGTAGAAATTGAAAAAGTGGATTCCCAAGCACCTCTCCTTAATGAATGGATGGTTAAGTGTAGGCTATAAGTAAATTCATTCAAATATTTGAAAATGAAAGAAAATAAATCTGAAAAAGCAGTTTGTTTTTACAGATAATACTTGTTTTCTCATGAAATCTTGAACTATTAAACAACTAAACAAATAGAAACATGTCGATAATATTCAAATGTTTTCCATAAAAAGGTCCTGTAGCGTTTCACATTCTCTCTTTTTTTGCAGACCTTACACCACATAAAGACGAAAGTTAATATGACAAGTCTTGTTTTGGTGACTGAACAGGGTTACTTTGAAACAAACTAACACTTTTTTCAGAATCGACTCATCTATAAAAGCTACACTGACATATGCGTCATGAAAAGTGTATTTTACAACAAAAACACAGAGATTCCCACCACTGCTAAGAGCTCGACTAACAAGTGCCCCATATTGAGAGATACATGAACACATTTTTCAGAGACCGTGGTATCTACATATGGATTGTGTTGTGGCAAAACCCCGTGATAGGGCAGGCAGATGCACTGGAGACCACCGTAGGTCCGCAGTGAGGCACAGGGGCTTCTGATTCGGCACAGGAAACAAAGCAGTCCAAGAAGGCTCCACCCATTTAGGACGCAGGCCCCACCCACAAACACTGGAATGCAACCAACCATGCAAATAAATGAAGCAACGATAAAGGAAAACACATTAGATGAGAATCATGCAAAGCATCCATGTGCCATCTCTACGGCGGGAGTTTATCGGCGTCTCGGTTGAATCAAATCGCCTGCTTTATTTGTCCACCATAGTTCAATCTGATTTAATGATGTCCGCACAACTGGAGAGCATGATGTCCTTGTTAACTGTGAGAATGGTTCTGTACAGCTTTATTGGCATTTGACGGTAAAATGGTCCCACGTAAAATGTCTTTTTATTTATCCGGGTAACCCATGGCGAAAAAGAGGCAAAAAATAAAATCACTAGGTGCTGAAGTTAATGTGGTGAAGATGACTGGAATCACAGATCCATTTTTAAAAGTCGTCATAAGTGTTGACGTCAGTGAAGTATGCGTTGGTATATGTTTTTCCTGCTAGCTGAGGGTTGAAATACTTATTTCTTTCCTCCAGGATCAAGTTATTCTTATTGAAAGCCTGCGGATGAGAGAAAAAAGTGTTTCAGTTAGAGATAAGACAACAGAAATGGAAAATTCTTGATTTTGTTTGCATGGATGAAAAGTCAGACTGTATTGGGGTTGTGGATCTAGGCAAAAAAAAAATCAAATCACAAATCACTTGAAAATCTGAACAAAAATCTTGCTTGAGACTGAATGATGGCCAAACCATGAAGAGGGTTTAACAAAAGACTGATTCACTTGGCTGACTATACATTACTAACGTAAAAAAAATCGTCCAGAAGAGTTAGCATCATTCACAGAATAATAAAAAAGAGCAGTCAAAACATCACAGCATCAAGACAGATGGAAATGGCTAAGTAAACAAAGCTTTTCATACAAACTCAGAAATCTATTTTTAGTTGTTTCTGCCATCCATATGCTCAACATGGTTTCAATGTACCTCTGTATCAACCATTTAAAGAAGCCCATTTATACAAAAAGCATAAAACTTATTCATTATAAAATGTTTATTAAAATAAAAATATTTTTAAAGACCAGTTTTGATTATTAAAACTATTGGTTCATAAATATAAAAATAAATATTTATTTTAATAATTTTATTATAATTTATTATTTAAAATGTATATTCAACTAAAAAAAAATAAATGTTTTTTATTCTTTTTTTAAGACAAGGTTCATATATATTAAAGTTACAAATAAAATAGAAATATAATTAAATAAGATGTTTATTCTTTTCTTATTTATTTATTGATAATTAAAAAATAAATAAATAAAAATGAGTATTTATTCAGTCTCCTACATAATTAGGAAGAACAATTAAAAAGACATTTAACAAAGCTGTAAGCCAATACCAAGCTCAGTGGGGTGGCAGTAACAAGCAAGCAAAATAATAAGTCAGAAGAAAAGATTAATCAGATTTACAAGGTAGAGAATAAAAGAGACGAGGGAAAAACGCATGCAACAAAATGGTAGTAGACACATAATCACAACACGACACCAAAATTACACTGCCTTCTCACAAGCCTGAGTATCTGCTTTGTGGGATGATGGGAAATGCTGGTGACATATGCAGACAGAACGAATGGGCGAGCACACCTGCCACGTACACGAGGGTCAGGGGAAGGACAGGGGATTCGCGAGAGGTCTGAGAGTCAGAGGAGAGGATGGTAATGCCGGTCAAGAGTTAGTAGAAAATCTCCAGGCCTCGTGCTACACCAGTGTTAGAAGACAAAGGCTGGCAAATGTGGTGCTCTTCCAAAGGCAAGAGAACGGAAACATCAGGCTGAAAAGAGGAATGGAGCACAATCATCCTCAGAGCAGCAGGAGACGGAAAGAAGGCCTACGCTGTTGTTTTTGGTCTGTTTGTGAAGCTATCATTAAAGTCAACACGAAAAAGGCCCTCACAAACCAGTTTCACTTCTGTAATGACAGACCTCAAAGTAAAATGGAATAATTAAAAGGAAGAAATTTTAGGCAGGAGCAAATTTCATCCATCAGGTTATTTCATACCAGAATGGAGTTTACTGTCAATTGTGATACCAAAACTGACATTTTTAAATAGGTTTAATGTCAAGTTCACTCTAAAGCACATTATGATTCATAATACATTTATAATAGCTATGACTGTAGTAACTTTGATTACATAAAAGAGATAATTTACCCCAAAATCAAATTTTTTTGAGCACTTATTCACCCTCATGTATATACTTTTGTTTATTTCTGAAACATAAATAAAAATATTTTTAAATTTCATTTTAATCCATCCACTGAAAGTGTACACAACCAAAACTTTTACTCGTCAAAAGTACAAAATGAAATCATAAATGTAATCCATATGGTTACATAATCCATCTTATCAGAAGACATGAATTAAACCACTTTTTTATATGGATCTTTTTGTGTAACTTTTTGATGCACAAAAGTTTTGGCCTTGTGGACTTTCAATGGATGGACAAAAATGAGAATATTAAAAATATCTTAATTTGTGGTCTGAAGATATAGAAAGTCATTCAGAAATTGCTAGTAAATTCCATAAATATTTACAAAGAAATTCAACATAAAATTTTGAAGTAGAAAGACAGAAATAGTATTTTCTTATAAAACATACTCTAATAATCTGTTTTATTGAAAAAATCAGGTAACACTTTAAGGCGTCCTTGTTACACAGGTTACATGCACTTACTATTATAATAACAATAAATTATGCATAATTACATGAAAGTAACACTAAGCCAAACCCTAATCCTAACCTAATAAAGTAAGTACATGTAGTTAATTAATGTTACTCAGTACTTTAATATATAATTACACTGTAACAAGGACACCTTAAATTAAAGTGCAACCAAAAATCATTTTTACAGTGTGGGTTTGGAAGCACATGAGGCCCTTTGGCTATTAATTAACATTATTTATTTATTAATTTATTTTTAAATCACTTTGATGAAATATTATGAAGATGTTTTTTTCTTTAGAATAACATTGTTGAATGCATATTAAGAAAGTAAACAGGGTCAATTTGATGTCATGTTGACTTTAAGGATCCTGTATGGGAAAATATATTCCATACTTACAGTAACAAACTGAAAGCATTCAGAAGAAGAGAAAAAAACAATACGACAAGTAAGTTGTGCATGGCAATAATATTATGTAGCCTAGAAGTTTCATTCATTCTTGTCATCAGTAGAAAGCCAGGCGAGTGAACTTGTACAGTCTCAGGACAGTAAAACAAAGAGTCATTTGCTACATTACCCTTCAGCTGGGATGTTGTGTAAGTGATGCTATTCTAGTGCAATACATCCAGCTGATGAAATATGCAACTTCACAAAAGTGTCTGAACAAGCAATAACTGAGGAGCACTTTCTGTAATTAGTCATGAGTCTTGTACATTCAAGTCTAATGAAGCCTTCTGACTAAATGTGAAAATTGATGGTGGGCTTTATTTTCGCTGTGCTTATGAAAAAATTATCCATGTGCCTAAATCTCAAAGTGCACTGCATAACTTTAAAGCATTATGTAATAAAAAACTACATTTAAGAGAAAAGTTCATTTTTCAGGGTTACTAACTCACTAACAACAGTAAGATTCTCAGAAATGTACTGACATGAGCTGCATATTGGTTTCTGATTTCATTTGAGACAATCTCACACAAACACTGAGTATACAAACTGAATCAAAACTGCACTTATGAGAAAGCAGTGTATGAATGTATGAATTGATTTAGACAAGACACATCGCACACACTCACACACAGACCACATACTACACCCATCATCCATTTCCCATATGAATAACATATTGCTGATAGTATGAGTGAATAAGACCCACCTTAATGGCTTCAACTGAGTCGTACTTGTCCAGTTTGTTGATGTGGTTGGTGATGCTGGTGTTGAGCGGGGCGGCAGAGATGGGGTGGATGACTGTGGCATCATGGGACTGCTGTTGGTATCTCTGACAGTAAGTGTACACCAGTAGGGTCACCAGACAGCCGAGTATGGAGCTGCTCAGGCCCACGGCGATCATGTGGAACACATTGAAGTCTGGCAAGAGAGGCAAAATGGCTAAATGATCTGACGCAAGCATGATGGCTGGGGATTTGAGCATTGATCCTGAAGCCAGAGGATATCAATTATCCATTACCTGAGCCAATTAAACACTATAGTAAATTACAGTCAGAATCGCTGTTGCCCTGCAAGTCTGCATGAGCGGCCAATAATTGCTATAAATGGAAGGACTTTACAGTGACAAGCCATTCCAAATGCACATTTGTTTAATGGGTCCCAAAAAAGCTTTGAGGCACATTGTTTTTGTAATCAGTGTATTGAACATCAGTTTTGATGCACTTTGGATAAATAGCAACTAGAATTATCTTGTTCTCTGGAATACTGGGTTCTGATTGGTCAGTTGTGACTTTTTTTGATAATAAACACTGAACTGTATATTTCACTGTTGTTCAATGGAAACATATCGTTGCTACTTAACTTGTATCACTCTGCAATCTTTTTGTTATAAAAATGACCTTGGAGGACTTATCTTTTAAGTGTCTTATCTACCGTATGTTTAAAGTTTGGGTTCAGTAAGATTTTCCTATGTATGGAAGCCTGTTTATATCACACAATTCTGAGCAAAAAGTCAGAATTGCGACTTTTTATCTCACGATTCTGACTTTTTTCTCAGAATTGTGAGATTTAAACTCAATTGCAAGTTATAAAGTCAGAATTGCAAGTTACAAATTTGCAATTCCAAGTTAAATAGTCAGAATTGCGTGATATAAACTCGCAACTGCGTGAAAAAAACATTTTTTCTCGCAAATGAGAATTTGTATCTTGCAATTCTAACGTTTTTACTTGTAATTGCGAGTTATAAAATCAGAATTGTGAGAAAAATGTCAGAATTGTGAGGAAAAAAAATGACAAATCTGACTTTTTCTTAGAATTGCATAATAAATTGTGCACAGTTGTGATTTATAAAGTCAGAATAGCGGGATATAAACTTGCAATTGGGAGAATTGTGAGTTATAAACTTGCAATTTTGACTTTCTCACAAATGAGAGTTTGTATCTTGCAATTCTGACTTTTTTCTTGCAATTGCAAGTTTATATCTCGCAATTCAGATTTTTTTTTCTCAGAATTGAGATATAAACTCACAATTGAGAGTTATAAAGTGAATTGTGAGATAAACTTCCAATTCTGAGAAAAAATTCACAGTTGCAAGATATAAACTCACAATTCTGAGAAAAAAGTCAGAATTGTGAGTTTATATTGCGCCTTTATATTTCACAGTTCTGACTTTATTTCTCAGAACTGAGATTTAAACTCACAATTCTGAGAAAGAAGGTATTTTCTCACAATTGCAAGTTTGTATCACAACTCTGAGACAAAAAAGTCAGAATTGCGAGATAAAAATTCACAATTACCTTTTTTTTAAAATTTTTTATTCAGTGGCGAAAGCGTGCTTCCATACCTACATATGCTCATCAAGTCTAAATTTGTTTAATCAAAAATACATCAAAAACAGTAATATTGTGAAATATTAAACATTTAAATACATTTTTTCCTATTTTAAAATATAATTTATTATTGTTATTGTGGCAAATAAATAATGATTAAATATGCTGAAATTATTGGTGCTGAAGAAACATTGAAAACAGTTGTGTTGCTTAATATTTTTGTGGAAACGGTGTTACTTTTTGATTCTTTGATAAATAGAAAGTTAAAAAGAATAGCATTTATTCAAAATAGAAATCATTTATAACATTATAAATGTCTTTATAGTCAGTTTTAATAAATTTATTGCATTCTTGCTGAATAAAACTATTAATTTCTTAAAAAAAAAAAATACTGACCCCAAACTATTGAAAAGTAGTGTACATATATATGTTAGCTAGATATTGGAAAGAAAAAAATTACTTGGCTTTTAATTAGCAGAACATTTCAGCTGATCTAAGCTAAGCTTTAAGCTAGAATAATAGGATTATTTTAACTCAAATCAATATTTCATGTCCATATAGTTTTTTTATTTGGCAAGTAGCCGTGTAATAAAGGGGATAATGTACAGTTAGCCGGTCATAATTGCAAAATAAACCCCTGCAGAGCGATATAAGGCTGCTTGTACACTACTTACCTCCACACCATCTTTCCTCCTGACTTGAACGTGCAACAGACGTTTCTGAGGAAAAAAAAAAAAAAAAAAAATCAAGGACAGAACAGGGAAATGAATCCATCAGGCTGATAAATGAGATCTTTAGAAGTTTCAGAAAATTACAGCAAATGAATTTCAAACTCAACCTATTATTGCAAAATTCAAAGAGCTGAATAAAGAAAGTGGCACCTGCGACGCATTTTTATGATCAGTAATGGAAGTAAATGAGGTATAAAACTTTTCTAATGAGCTGTAATGGAATGTTACTCTATGAAAGACACGAGGGCTTTGCAGACCAGACAATATTTACACAAGATTTACAAAGTGGCCTTAAAAATCCACTCCCTGCGCTCCACACCGTAAGCGAGGTAATAACTCCCCTGACGATCATACGTTTGGCTATTTCCATCTCTACAAATTGGCAGATCACATAACAACTCATCATTTTAAAGATGAGCACATTAAAAATTAGGTGATTGTGAACACTGTAGCTCATCATCAGAGAACTAAGTAAAGTTACTCAGATATAATGTTCCTTCTTACAATTAGCACCCTCATGTTTGAGTTTGTAAAACTTGTGGAGCGGAAGTATCTCAAGTATCGAAGGTATGAATGCAAATGCTACACGAAACGTATCAGCGTAATGCATTTGTTCGATCGTGCCACTTAGACAGGGCAGAGGATGAGAGGCTAATTATCCTTGCACTGCAGAAATCAATGGTTTGGTGTGTCTCGCATTACTTCTTGTCAATAAGGGAAGATCCTTGTTTGTCCAGGGGTCGATATTGCAAGTGTTTGAGTGTATATGTGTGTGGGTTTCTGTGCCCACCTGGGATGAAGTTGGAGATGGGCAGACAGGCACGAGTTTCACTGCTGTTGCCTGAGCACTGGTTGCCGGTGGGAAACAGGACGTCACAGTGCCGCAGGCGAACCTGAGACCCTGATGAGTCACAGGGGGACCATTCGGACCAATCAGACCAGCTCTCTGTACATGACAACAACAAGCCCAAATCAGATGCAAAGTGATGTAGAGGGGAGGAAATGTGAAGTTCTCTGACACAAACGCGATCCATCCACATCTTGAGTGTAACTGGTCTTTAGAGCTTCTTGATATAGCTGATCGAATGTCTTATGTAAACGTTACAAAATAAGTCTCAAAACGTATTAAAAATGCAACAGCACATTCATATTTTCAGAGTGCAGAGTTGTGCCTTTATTTGAACATTAAAATCTAGCTATCACAGGATATATGTGTTTTGTGTAATGTACTGTGAGGTTAAAAAAACATGTATAATATATTTGTTCATTTTGATGTGTGCAGTGGTGAATTGTAACGTGCATTTGTAGGAACCTTTGATGCTTTTAACTCAATGAGAGTGTAATAAAAATGACTGGATCAGAAGCCGCTGTTGTGTTTTCTGTCTCTCCTCTTTCTGCTGCACGCCGCAGCTTATCACGCCCACTTCTGTAACATTTTTCAAAACTACTGTGAGAACTAACTGGTTCTGAAAGGAGGACCATTTAAACCAGCCCATGGTCCATCTAGTCTCCTATTCCTTCTGAAGGCCCTGAGATACTAACAGTGAAGTTATTTTTTCATTGTTTGGGGTGAAAAGAAGTTTAGGTAACACTTTATTTTAAGGACCAATTCTCACTATTAACTAGTTGCTTATTAGCATGCATATTACTAGCATATTGGCTGTTTATTAGTACTTGCCTTATTCTGTATGACCATATTCTAGATCCCTTAACCCTTCCCAATACCTAAACTTAACAACTACCTTACTAACTATTAATAAGCAGTAAATTAGGAGTTTGTTCTGGCAAAACTCATAGTTAATAGTGAATCGTGTACACTGTAGCTCATCACTGTAGCTCATCCCTATTCTAAAGTTTAAAACACCTAAACATACTGTTTGTGGAAAAACCCAATGCTACTGGTGTTGCTACTAGTACAGTTTAGATGAATATAAAAATATGCGCTACATGCCTTCCACTCAATAATAAACATACAAAACGGTGAGAAAACAGCAGTTAAGAAAGCATCTTATGACAGTAATGCATGTAAATTACATTTTGTTACATTATATCAACTTTGTTTTTTAAACTGGAAGAATGAAATGGCTCTGAAAAACGAAAAACCACTTTCCCTTAATAAACAACATAACGAGTGCTAATATTGTTTTCATTGATGTGAAATCTGTACATATCTGTTAAGATAAAAAAAATTGTTTTAGGGTTTCATGACCCTTAAAAACATGAAAAAATGTGTCAGTGTCGCTTTCAATTAGAATTACAACTTCAATTTCTACTATTTTGATTTCATCATTGTGTTCATGGTTTTCCCCACGTCTGACTTTGACATGAAGAAATAAATCAGAGAAGTTTTCGGTTACACTTTATTTTAAGGTGTCCTTGTTACAGTGTAATTATACATTTGAGTACTGAGTAAAATTAATAAACTACATGTACTTACTATATGGTTAGGGTTAGGATTAGGATTTGGCTTAGGGTTACTTGCATGTAATTATGCATCATTTATTGTTATTATAATAGTAAGTATATGTAACGTGTAAAAATGGACACCTTCAAATAAATTTCCATAAGAAGGAGGAGCCCCAGAACGACACCTACCAATGATGTAATCATCACCCACCAATGGTAGTTGAAGGTGTTTACCAACAGGTGCAAACTTTTCTGTAAAGTTTGGCAAGCAGTTTTGACCTTAAACAAACTTCATTTTAGCCTGATTTTTTTCAAAATCATCATATCAGTTAATTTTTTGAGTAGCTTGAAGTATATCAGGGCTTTAAAACAAAGAAACTAGACTTTCTTGGCAGATTAGACTTTTATTTTCCAGCAGGAAGGCTTGAAATTGTGTTGTGGTTATCTTGCGAGTGAACTGATTATCTATTTGGCCTCCAAGCTCATTTAAACTAGACTGTACAAGGGAACCTAAAAAGCTTGGAATCCAGTTTAGGAGAACCTTCTGATTAGCATTCCCCTCATTTATCCCGTCCTCTGTTTCCCGGCTGCACTATACAGCTACACACGCGCTCGTGTAATGAATGGTGTGACAGATAGACCTGAACGCAGCTAATAAAAGGTCACTCGGTAACCTCACTACAGTTCTGGCTAATGGATGGACTGACATTTGAATACAAGCTCTCTTCTCCCATTCACCTTTCTCTGGATCAATGTGCGAGGTTTGACTCTGTCATCAATCGCCTTATCTTGCCCTCCTCTCTTGCACTCCCTGCTGCAGGCTTATGCATATTATCTTCGTATCGCAAGCTCGGCTTTACCATTTGCTTTTCTATGAAGTGTGACATTTTGATTTCCTCTGCTTTCATTCCTCCACGAGCCGCTTTATGCACGAGACATGACGAAAGAAAAGCAGGTACAAGACAAAGGCTTCCTATCCAAAAAAAAGTCATGTAATTTCCTGTCGGATTCAAGGTGTGAGTGTGTGTGTGCGCGAGAGTTCACGTAGGTTGAGTTCATGCACGTGATAAAGTGTGTGTGTACCGGGGCAGGGTTGGATGTTGCAGAGGGCCTCTTCAGTATGCAAACCCAGGCAGATGTCACCTCCGTAGGCAGGTGGAGGGTTGTTACAGATGCGTGTGCGCATGTAGTGGCCTCCTCCGCATGTCACTGAGCATTTAGACCAAGGTGACCAGCACGACCAGCTCCCATCCACTGAAAGATAAGGAAAAGTGGACACTCAAATTACTACTGCAGACTAGCGTGTTACATATCTTTCAGTAGACAGTGAAAATATTTTTCAGAATAATTCTGAGCAACTATAAATGTGTAACAATAGTTCATATCGATAAAGGCAAATGTGTTTTATGATTTTTTTCTCTATACAGTTGCTCAGCAAAGGAGTCATTCAGATAAACATGTTTAGTGTCATTCAATTTAACTTGGAAACATGATTTAAAATAAACAAAATAAAACAAATAAAAGAGTTCATTTTAATACGAACACATACAGTAGTCTCATAACACAAATGATCTGCAAAAAGAGGTCATTCAGAAGGCATCACATTTGTAATATCAGAACTATAATGATTTAGATATCAGAACCTATTCAGTATTCAGCAGTTTGGTGGGGTTGTGACTCATTTTCACATTTGAAGAGGTTAGCCAATCATAGCATAGCTCATTTACATATAAAACTCTTAACAGAAGGCCTGTTAAAAGAATGAGAGAGGGTAGATAACAGTCATATGAAACTAAACTGTCTATTGAAAAAAAAAAAAAAAAAACGTTAAAATCAGTCTTAGCTGGTTTTATAACTGGTGTATTGGCTAGTTTGAAACCAAGTCATCTTAGGCTGGCTTTCCAGCAGGGTTATGACTGTATTTCATCTTGAAATTCTGATTATAAATGGACTTTAGGGGGGAAAAGTGAATGTGCTCCATTTCATTTAAATAGATCCAGGAAATGTATTCATCTAGTACCACAATATAAATGAATGACATCACCTTAGTTACCTCTGATATGATCATTACAATGAAATAATCTGGTGTCAAAACAAGCTAAATCCCACTGCGCTTGTGTCATGAATAATTTTGGGAATAGCATCTGCCATTTCACAGTAAATAAAGAAAACAGAATAATTATATCTGAATAATTCTGAGTGTGATTGCAACTCTAAATGTGTAACAATAGTTCATATCAATAAAGGCAAATGTGTTTTATGATATTTTTGCTCACTGTTGCTCAGCAAAGAGGAGTGATTCAGACTGAACATATTTAGTGTCATTAAATTTAAATGGGACATATCATGGAAAACAGGATTAAAAATAAATAAAATATTACAAATAAAGAAGTTCAATTTAATATGTAAACTCCATACATATTGAATACTCCAATATACTCCATGCATTGGAGTATACTCCAATTACGCAACCATTTATGGAAAATTATCTGCAAAAACAGGTCATTCAGAAGGCATCACATTTTTAATATCAAAACTATTATGATTTAGATAACAGCGCCTTTTTCATTTAAATAGATTCAAAACATTTATTCATCTAGTACCACAATATGAATGAATGACATCACCCTAGCTACCTCTGATACGATCACTACAATGAAATCATCTGGTGTCAAAACCAGCTAAATCCAGATGCTAAGACTGCTGGGAATCAGGGGGTCGATGAGGAGGCTGTTCACACAATCCGCTCTGGAGCTCTGCTTTTCCCTCGCGCTCTCACTCTGACCCCTGCTCTAATTAATGAGGCTAAACGAACCATCAATTCACTCCCTCCTCTCTTCAGCGAGTGCCAAGCTCAGGGTCATCACCCGCGACAACTGGGGGAACAGAGAACAACTCACAAAACACTACGACTGTCTTGGCACTAATTAAAGGAAAACAAGCATACTGAGCCTCATTTTACATTAGCATTAGCCATCTGACAGGTTTGTGGAAGAGGGGTGAGAGCTTATGTCATGGACATGAGTAGATTTTGGCTGTGTTTAGTATGAAATATTAGCTAAATGGTATACAGTATGCTACAAATATTTAAAAAATTATATTTAAAAACAACATTTGTGCCACAATCTCATAGCATATTTAGTCCAGCAAATGACATCCATTTATCATCTAGGAAATAAGCAGGTTTTTTTTGGACATTTTATAAATTTTGCATTGTAAAATGTCTTAAAGGGTTAGTTCACCCAAAAAGGAAAATTCTGTCATCATTTACTCAACCTCATGTCATTCTAAACCCATAAGACTTTGGTTAATTTTTGAAACACAAATTATGATATTTTAATGAAAGCTGAGCAGTTTCTGTCCCTCCACTGAAAATCCAGGTTACCAAAACTTAAAGATCCAAAAAGGTCATAAAGGTATTGTAAAAAAAATCCATTTGAATTGAACGGTTTAAGAAATATGATTGCTTTATAAATTTGCCTGAAACTTTTTTTTCCTCCAAAATTTCTATAGATATTGATATAATACTGTTATCATGAATTCTTTTAGCCATAATAACAGTGTAGTGAAATTCTGATATCGTGAAAACCCTGCAACATATGTATATTGCTGATACACTGAAAAAGATATTTTTCAAATTTGTAAATGCAACAAAAAATGGTATTTTTCAAGAAATTACTATTTCAGTCTTTCTACTTAAAAAAAAATCCCATTTAATTCAATGTGTTGCTTACTGTTTCTTTGTAAAAATTTGTGAAATTTACTAGCAATTTCTTAGAGAAAATTGCTTCAAAGTAAATCCTAGACCATATTTTTCAGTGTTTTTCATTCAAGCAGTATAACAGATTATAAAACTAGTGGCCAATTTTATTTTAGAAAGCTCAAATGTACTTTTTCCTGTCTGTTGCCTTTGAAGTCACAGCTCAGGTTAGTTGCTAGTAAAGGATTTATAACTATATGTTGTTGACTGTCTCTCACATTGTATCTCAGAAAATATGACTTTTTTATTTACAGTAAAAGATATAAGTAAACCTAATATTGCATTTTATTTTCTGTTATAACTTCTCTATTGCGAAAAAATGACAAATCAGCTCATGTCTGCCCCGGCGTGACTGATCATCTCATTTCAACCTTGTGGCCTGCAACAAAAAAATATTCATTCGTTTAAGAGCCTCTACAAAAGCAACCGCGAGACCTCCGTCTGCCTCTCTCAAAACAAAATAATGCATTTCAAAGGTCTGACTTTGAACGTATAAAGATTTAGCTCGGCAAGAAGGAACCAATAAAAGACAGAGTGAGTATATTGGTCACAGACAAGCTTTGGTTCAGAGACGCTTATGGAGGTGTAGAGCAATTTGATGTGTTCTTTTCCAAGCTTCCTGCTGGGATACGCTTGATGAAAGTCATCTGTATTATTCTGTCGTCGTCTGTACAAAGGAGCTATTGAATCTAAGACGTTTCATTGGAAGTAGACAAGGACTGAATTAACTTAGTGAAGTGCAGAACATAGTTACTGATCGACAGTGTGCTCACATAGTTTGCTGTACGATCTGTCATCCGCCGCTTTTATAAAATTTGCGCTGCGATTCCTGATCTGTTGGCAATTACTCCTGCGGAGAAAGACATCAATAAGTCTAATCAGGTCTTAAACCCTCTGGAGGTCTTTGTTAATGAAGCAGTCCCGCTGGTCTTGCTACTGTCACTTTACAGGAAATATGTGATTTTCTGTTAGAAAACAACTGTTGTAAAATTAAGACCGAAGAGCAATTAGCTTTCCAGCATATCATGAAGAGCTATAAACTACAGTACGCCCTGCTTTGATGGTTTCGGGCTCCAAAAACAGGCTATTGATTAATTACGATTGCAAAACAAATTCCGCATTGCCTGATTGTGTCTTGTGCACCGTTAGGTATCATAAAATACCCAAGTAGCGCATTTCCATTTAGACAGCATATTTCCAGCACACATAACGATGAGCGCTCATTTAATTAGAGAGCTTTTTCCCCTCCTTCAACTTTAGAGAGGGTGTACACCATTGTCACGAGCCTTTTAATGACTGAATCCTGCTTTCCCGTCACTGCTTGTGCAATTAGCTTGAAATGTGATTACACACAACAAGGCCACAGAGATTTCTCTCCATTTCCACCGGCAAATTGAGGGTGCACTTTAAAACAGGGAGGGTGCGCAAAAATGGGTTGTCTTTCTTTTATCACTTGTTGATGTCTGGAATCCTTCTTTATTCCCTGCACACCAGTAACAAACTAAAAAAGGACAGTTTTTATGATTGTCTCTATGAAACATATAAACATTTGAAGTGATAAGTCTGTATTATATTTGTGTTGTATGAGGGTTTTTAAAGTAAATGCATTGTTCTTTTTTCACCAAATAAGCGCTGGTGCTTGAACATGTTAACCTCTTTCAGAAGATTTTCCATTAAGCCAAACTACAGTGTAACTGGTAAACAAGCAAACAGCACATTTCTGTCTTCCTAATTCTAGTTTGAGAACTTATTTAACATCTAAAGAAAATTAATCATCACAAGCTGGCTTTGATGAAATGTTTTTACATACATAATGAATAAAATGTATAGTTATCAATTTAAATATATGACATTTATATATAAAATCATTTAATTTATTTTTGGTTAAGTCTGTGTAGGTGACAAAAATATACTACTGTTTAATTTTTTTAAAAACTGAAATTAATACTTTTAGGGCCAGTTTTACTAACAGCTTGCGCCAGTGTAAACCGACTTTTGGCATTAAAACAGTACTGTCAGGGTTTACTAAAGACGCACAGTGACAAATTAGCGCTGAAAACAGTTATTTTTGTGCCTGACCTTATTGAATATGCATTTGTAGGAGTTTCCTTTTAAGACACAAAATTTATGGGAGGAGAGTCTTCAAATGAATCATGCAACGAGATTTACTAACGTTTGCGCTCGTCAAATTACTGGTATTTGCGCCATGATTTAACGCCAAAAAAGCATGTCTTAAACTATTTTGTGCTTGAAATGGCTGCAATTATTGTTGCTAGGAGGATGCACCGCAGAGAACAGAGAGTGCGTGGTAGGGAGAGGATTTTTTTCACACTTTATTTGGAATGCCAGAAGAACACATTATCCGAACATATAGTTTGCCAAGCCATGTTATTTTTAATTTGCTTCAGGAAATAAAAGACAACTTGGAACCCTCAACAAGCAGTCTCGCAATACCAGGTCTATCAAAACTTCTTGCAACCCTTCATTTTTTGGCCTCCGGTTCTATTCAATGTACTGTGGCTTCTTTATTTCTTTATTCTTTATTTGCGACTATGCTAATTCGATATGTAAATGAGATGTTGCGTCTGTGTTCTTTAATTTGCTTGTTGTTAGTAAATAACCCGCAGAAATTTCCACACCCATCGGCGCTGTTTTGGAATTGCGCTCTTGCGCTTATTTGCCCTGTTTAGTATTCAGCAATGATGCATTCATTTGATCAAAAGTGTCAGTAAAGACTTAATGTTACAATATATTTATATTTCAAATAAGTGCTGTTCATGCAGAACTTTATTCTATTCATCAAATAATCTTGAAAAAAAACCTGTTTCCTCAAAAATACAAACTCACAAAAATCAGCTTGTTAGAATGACTTCTGAAGGATCATGTGATACCGAAGACTGGAGTAATGGCTGCTGAAAATTCAGATATAACACCACATTTAAAACATTTAAAATACACTAAAATAGGAAATAGGTTATTTAAAAATATAATAATACTGAACCTTTTTATTTACACTGTGATTCCTTATCTGTATTTCACCATTTTATTATTTTACCGTATTTTTTGATTTAAAAAAAATGCAGCCCTGGTGAGCAAAAGATACTTCTGCAACAACAAAAATCCTAACAACCTCAATTTTTTCCATTACAAACTAAATTTGAAATGATCAGTTCAAATAAATTCTACTTATACATATGATTTAATTTCAGAATGGGGAAAACAGTGGAAAAAGCACAAAAATATGAATGGAAAAAGTTGGAAAAGGTATATGTATGAAGACTGCTTACCTGGACACGGTGTAGTATTGCACTCCTGGAACTCCTGGGCAGGCCCGAGGCAGGTGATTCCTCCATATTTGGGTTTGGGGTTGGAGCAGGTGCGTTTGCGGTTTCGGACACCTGAGCTACAGTCCCGACTACATTGGCTCCAAGGCCCCCAGGCGGACCAGCCTCCATTTACAGTCAATCCAGTAATACGTCCAGAACGCAGCAAATCTCCTAAAACAAGAGTAAACACACACAAGACTGAACCAGTTAGCATTAAACTCCTGGGAAATCATGGGAATTCGATACTCTTAAATAAACAATGACATGGTTTTCGATTTCAGAGATTATTATTTCAACAAATGTTTCAATCTATTATTTAAAAAAAAAAAACATCCATACCACCTGAACAATTTCAAAAGAATAGCTCAGAGAACAAAACAGATTCCATTCACAACTATTACAGCAGATTATTACAGTATGTGTTTGTGTCAAAGTACATTTATCTTATCAAACAGAGTGTTTTGCTGCAGAGTATCTGTCTGCACCGTGACCTCTGTGTTTGTACCTCTGACCTTGAGCGAGATCAATCTGTGACAGTCCCTATGAGCCACAGCCATTTATCCATTCTGAGCAGGCGACGGCGCTACATGGGTCGACCTATAATCTCTCCAGCACCAGAACACACGGCCCTCTCAAAGGTAATAGACTACTTCATAATCTACTCACACCTCAAAGCGGGGTGCCTGGCTCTGATGGCTAATGGCAAGGGAACACTGGTGTCAGTGCATGCTAGACCCGCAGGTAAACAAACCGTGCTGCGTTCAATGACTTTAACCAAGAAATGACTGACTACATTGATTTTTACCAATGTGTAAAGTCGCATTATGGAATTGGATTTTGACTTTGCTATGCTTGCTGGTTGTTATGATCCCATGCAAAGTGCAGAAGATAAATTGCGATTAAAAAAGGCAGTGCTTACGCATACGCTCTGAACTTTCCCAGCCCAGATTCTGTGATGTGTTAGACAATAGGATCAGCTGTACATCTGCCGAGCGGGGTTGGGTGGCATTATATCCTGCACAATCAAGAAAATTAATAGCTCTTGTGGATTAAGAGTGTGGCTTTTACGCAATTCCCCAGAGCTGTCGTAAACTGTCTAGCGGTCACTGGCGCTTATTAAAAGTTAGGGGGTGGGCAATTAGAATAGACTCCCTGATGGGTCTGCGTAGTGGGTGGTTAACGCCTCTGCAAATACATGTAATTACAATGACATACAGCGTCCTAGCATCGCAAGAAGCAATTGAGACACAAACAGTCAAGTGAACAGTGTGGGGTGCTCATAAATAGTGGGGTTCAAAAGTCCACTGGACCACTGGTAAAAATGCTTCTCTTTGTTTTTTATTTTTATTCTATTTAATATTTCTTATTTAATATAGTTTAATAATTTTAAAATTACATTATATTATTTGTGTTTTTTAAAAATCATTTAAGTCAATTATATTAATTGTAATTATTAAATGCAATCTAATTTTTAAAGTATAAATTACATTATTTGTAACTAATGAATATTTGTATAAATTTATCCGTTTTTAAATAAGTTTAATTTGTAATTATCAAACATAATTAATTTTTTATTATAAATTCTATGAAAACTACCGAATACAATTTACCATCTTTTTAAATAAGAAATTATCTAAATTTGTAATTATTGATTATAATTTAATAGTTTTTTTTAAATAATGGATTATATGATTTGCAACTATTGAATATAATTCAACAGCTTTTAAAATTAGAAATTAAATTAAATGATAATTATTGATATAATTTATTAGTTTAAAAAAATAATAGACATGATTTGTAACTACTGAATATACTTTAACAGCTTTTAAATGAGAAATTACATTAATTTGTAATTATTAAATCTAATTTAACAGATTTTATTTTTCAAAAACAAAACATTACATGATTTACAACTATTGAATAAAATCTAATAGTTTTTTAAAATAGAAATTATATTAATTTGTAATTATTAAATATAATTTAATAGTTTCTAAAAATTATAATTATATTTTTCTAATATCAAAACTAATCGTTTTTATTAATAAATTACATTATTTGTAATTTTCTAAAATAATTTGTTTACAAATTCAAATACAAATTCAATTTTTTTGTTTATAGTTTTAAATTACAAAATATATTAATGTTATTAAATAAAATTAGTTTTAAATGACATTATATTATAACAATATAACAATTTGAAAGAAAAACTGAAATGAAAAAAAGAAAATCGCAATGTCTTTGGTTTGCATCTGTTTTCCTTTAACAAAAGTTGCACTTGAGATACATGAAGTGCAAAAGTTTTAAGTTTATATTCATTTTATGTTCAGTTTTAAATTTGATTTATAATCCCAGATTTTCAGATGCAGTCTCAGGCTTTCGGGCCTGACTGGATAAGGTTGAGACCAGAATCACTGACAGTGAGATTTTCTATTTTGTATCCAAGGACGTGTGTGTAATGCACCACAGAGAAATTTGCCAGCTGAGATCCTAAGGTCTGCAGAATCTGACACTGAGTGGGATTCTAACTGATGGCAGATCTGTAGGGAACCGACAGTAAATAGCCTTGGAGATATCAGCCGCTTCTCTGAGAAAAGGAGGAGGAAAGAAAGAAAGAAAGAAAGAAAGAGAGAAAGACAGAGATGGAGAGATGGAGCTGTCCATGCAGCATGGTATTTAGATGAGAAAATAGTGCTAAAGTCACACGCTAAAATGATGTGCTATTGTTTTGGAGATAAATGAAGGCATCACTCATAGCCAAATTACAAACCTGGGCCATCATCAGTTACGGCCTCTGGCTTATGCTGCAAACAAACTCAAGGTTTTAAGAAAAGTAGCTTGACTGTTTGGCAGCATTTTCACTCTAGCCGCTGCCATTACTCCAGCAAACAAATAGACATAATGGTACATGTATTGATTTTTATTGTACTGAAGGTTAAGCATTAAACACTTGCACTAAAAGAAAAATGGTGCTGTATTGTAATGAAATCTACAGAGCCTTTTTTGCACACTAAAAATTTGTAACCCCCTTTCAGTTTCTAAACTGTGTTCATTAAATCACAAATTATTCCCTCATTTTAACAGTTTGTATGAATTTTCCTGTCCTGTCAGCCGTTATACTGTGCTCGTAGCAAGCACAAATATGGTGGTGCACGCTGTAGCCAGTATCATTTCATATTAAAGCGCGAATGAAACTACGAGCATGCGTGACAGATCCGCGACACGTTCAGCAACGGCAGCTCTTAAAGTAATAGCTGCCAAATAACCTAATAACCCAGCTGCTGTGATATCTGTTAATCAAATAACAAATGAAAAAAAGAGGACATCAATAACTTTTGTAGCTTTAAGGATTCATCTATATTTAATTTAGAATGTAGTGTTTGATAACTTTATTCAGTTTCTGTATATTTCCTACTTGCTTAAGGCACAGGTAAATATGACATTTATTATAACGGGTTTATGTGAAGATTGTTTTAAGTTCACTTAAATTATAAGTTGTTATTTTTACAGCCTAATAAATGTTAAAATTGATAGCTCTCAATTATACTGTAATGTTAGTATAGTCAACATTACATATAGTCAATGGTTAAATATTAGGAAAAAACACAATTTCTTAGAGACATCAGTAGTATTGGTTTCAGTTATACTCGCCTTCAGTCATAAAGATGCCATTAAACAAATATTAAAAATATACTGTCTTTATGTTGTTTCTACATTAATTTGAAGATTGAACGAGAAATTATTGCAATATAAAAGTATATTTAAAAACTTTAATGTTCAGTGGGATTAATCGCGATTAACCGTGATTAATTTCAGAAAAAATGTGAGATTAATTAGTTTTTTTTTAATCGATTGACAGCACTATTAAATATTATTACAGTTCAAAATAACAGTTTTCTATTGTAATATATTGTAATAAATGTCAATTATTCCTGTGATGGCAAATCTGAATTTTCAGCAGCCATTACTAATATGCTGAATTGCTGCTCAAGAAACATTTTTATTATTAATGTTGAAATCAGTTGTGCTGTTTAATATTTTTGTGGAAACCGTAATGTACTACCATTTAAAAGTTTGAGGTAAATAAATAATAATAATAACACTTTTATGCAGCAAGGACACAGTAAAGGGATCAAAAGTGTCACGTTCCGTCAGAAATCATTCTAATATGAAACATTTCTTATTATTACCAATGTTGCAAAAAAGTTATGTATTTATAATTTTTTTAAAGATTCTTTGATGAATAGAAAGATCAAAAGAACAGCATTTATTTGAAACATAATTCTTTTGTAACCTTGTAAATGTCTTTAATGTCTCTTTCAATTAATGCATCCTTGAAGAATAAAAGTATTAATTTTTTTTTAAAAAGATGTTTTGAACTGTAGTTTAAGTTACTGAATGCATATGGCTATTGCAGTAGCATTTTAAAGGGGCGGAATTTAAAGATTTTTCTCAGTGTTTTTTTTTTTTTTACCACATAAACTGTCTAAAAGCTAAAACCTAGCACACTGTCTGCATGTTAATTTAAGCACTGCTGAAAATGTGTTAGACGACTAGTTGACTGTCATCCATTCATACCTTGAATAATCTCAGAGGACAGAACTTTCAAACTTATAAACACTAGTAAATTAACTGATGACCATCAAGGTTTGAACAATACAGGCAGCAGTTTATCAAAGAAAGTGATGTTGTTATCTGACAATGTTTTATGTTTTTATTCAGGTTAATCTACTTATTATAATTAAGTAAACGGACTGCAGCTCACTAAGCAAATCTCCTGAATCTGTGTGTAAATAATGATCAGCTGCTGCGGACGCTGATAATTTCTTTAATTTGCTCCTAAAAAGACAGCAGAGAAATCAAGGAACCTTATCTGCACAAAGCCGATTTACATTTGCCTAATAAAAAAACTGACATCAAATACATTTCCAATCTGAAAATGTCAGCCAGGGCTGATTCTACTGATCTTGTTTCTTTCATAATGTTGATATTAGACAGAGAAAGAGGCTCAGACCTCAAAGGCTTGACAAAATAGCAACAAACACGTGACTTCTACTTGACAAAGCCAAGGTGACTTCCAGGGACCTGCTAACTCAGTTTATCTACAGACAACTGAATGTCCTTGTGCTTTCATAAGTACATTTTATGAAAAGAAGAGAGACAATTTTTACATAATACATAGTATGTTTCAAAAATAAGTCAGCTAAGTAGCATTTAGTGTCTTAACAACACAAATGCAATCCATAAACACAAAGATGTTGGTTGAAAAATAAAATTTTCAACCAAAATCATCATCTTGCAGGAATTCTATGAGTTTGATTGTATAATACGTGACAATATTCTAGTTTAGTAACCACATACAGTCATTCCTCCTCTCTAGATTGTTCCACATGAACTCTGTGCTTTATCACCCTCTCTTTCACACGGCATGCCTTACGGATTCAAATCGATATGGGCCAGCCGAGACGTGAGGCTAAATCTTGGCCAAGTGGCAGGCCATTCATTTCAGAACTCATCTTCCCTTGTGGCTTCGCTGACATCAACACATATCTTTAGTGTGGAGGTGATTATGGGACTAGGCCTCCTCTGTACGTTATGCAGTATGTTAACCACTGTCCAAAAGCTTTTAGAAGAAACATCTGTCATGACGGGGCATGCGGCGGTATAGCTGGGTGCTTCAAGCTAAATAATGTTTAAAATGCAGAAATTATTCATGTGTATGTTGTGCACTTAATATTTATGAATTATACTGATGGAGCGCTGATGAATCATATGAGTCTCGGATGTGTCAGAGAAATACAGATTGCTGGCAATACTAAAGAGAAATATTAAAACTTAAGGTCTTTGCACATTGAGTCCGAAATTTTCATATGTGATTTTTCGTTTTCATCATCGTCATGCACTGAAACCTTGCACACGGAGTCAAAATGCTTGCTACGGATGCAAAATGCAGAAAATCTAACTTGATTCAAATTTTTTTATGATGGACAAAAGTTTCGGAGGCAGTGTGTAAACGTGATTGACACAGCGTGAGGTTGTATTTATTTTTTAACGTGCAGTGTGCAAAGACCTTAACTTTGCAGATGATGCTAACACCTTAAAAATGGGTGTGTGTGTATATGCATGTATGCATATAGAATTGTCTCACCAAGAGTGTATTTATTTGATCAAAATACTGTAAAATCAGTAAATTTTATTTAAATTTAAAATAACATAGCCAAAGTTTTAATAGATATTAGTCCAGTCTTCAGTGTCACATGACTTTTCAGAAATTCTTTGAATATGCTGATTTGGTGCTAAATAAACATTTTATATTAATATCAATGTTAAAATTCTTATGTTGAAATTTTGAAATTTTCCATGTTGATTTTTTCAGGATTCTTTGATGAATAGAAAGTTCAAAACAACATATATATACAGCATTTATTTGAAATATCTTTTGTAACATTATAAATGTATTTATGAGCACTTTTGATCAATTTAATGCATCCTTGCTTAATAAAGTATTAATTTCTTAAAAAGATTCTGATTGCACTTGTGTGTACACACACACACACACACACACACACACACACACATATATAAATCATTGATTTCCTGTATTTTAGCTTTCAAATGGAGAAGCTACTGTACATTTAAAAGCAACAAAAGACTTCCACAAACTAGCAAATTAAATGTTTCTGCGCTGTTCTTTATATGGCTCTGAATGTTTTTTTTTTTTTTTTGGTCATTTTAGCTCAGTCGCTCGTAAAACTAAATGGAAAAGCAAAGAAAAATACCCTAAAAAGAGCTCTTGTCATTAGCTCTGTGTGTGGCATCTCTTAGTGAATGTCTGTTGAAGATCAGAGCTTGACTGTAGAATATGAGTGTCTATAAACATCACTCAAAAACAAACTTTTCTGTTACGGGTTTTCACTGCATATCCGTTATATATCCGTCTAATATCTCGGCGCCACTTTGACTCTCATAACTCGTGAGTTAACAAACCACAGCTAGTTCACAGATGTGAAACCTAATGCAGGAAGGTAAATAAATAAAATGAAGTGCAAGTGTTGCACTTTGCCAGACAGGAAGACCTCCGACCCCTGAGATAAATCACATTCGCTGATTTGACTTCATTAGTATGTTCCTCATGTCTCTCTGAGGCAGAATGCAACCAAGAGCTGGGTGAGACGACATTCCAAAAACTGATGTAGTGAGCCCACATTGATGAGAGAAAGAGAGAGAGTAAAAGAAGGAGAGAAGCACTAGAGCACATCATGTTGTCTTTCCACTGATGGACAAATAGATCAAGTGGCTTGCCTCAAAGTCACTATGGGCTTACTCCATCAAAGACACAAGGAGAAAAAGCAGGATGAGAGGAGAGAAAAGGAAAAAGCTGAGTGACAAATGAAGAATCGCAAGGAAGAGAGACAGAATGAGATCTCACCGTCTGTGGAGCATCCCGTGGATCCGTCGCTGGAGCAGTACCTCATCTCAATCCGCTGTCTCCCTACTTCCAGCAGGCTGGGCTCTGGGACTCTCGCTTTACAGGTGTACCTGAACCGCTGCTCGTAGTGACCGCCATTGTCTGAGATATTCACCGGCGTCCATGGGGTCCAGGGAGTGGTCTTCTTTAGATCCGGGCAAGGCAGGGTATTACAGGACTGGAATTCCTGTATATATAATATAATTTTGTTATATGTTGTATGTTATAATATTTCAATAACATTTCACATTTTCTAAATTTATCAATCAAAATATAGCATTGATTATAGAACTTATACCCCCGGTTTTACAGACAAGGCTTAAGCCTAATCCTAGACTAAAATGTAAGTCTTAGCTGTTTCAACTGAAAGAAACTTGCACTGACTGATCTTAAAATATATCAGTGCCTTTGTTTTGTCTCAAGAGGCACACCAGTAATGTTTTTTTTTTTCTAAGGATGTTTATAAAAATTACTTAAATGTCCTAATTGAACTTTGGTCTAATCCTGGCTTAGTCTAAGCCCTGTCTGTGAAATCGGGCCATAGAATTATTATAGAAGTTATTTTTAAATTGATATAAAATATATAATTATAAATGCTATTCTTTATAAAGTATATGTAATCACTAATTTGATTAAAATACATTAAAAAATGCAATATTGTGAGATATTATCATAATTTAAAATTAATGCCATTACCTTTGTCTTCAGTGTCACACGATCTTTCAGAAATCATTCTAATATGCTGATTATTGCAATTATTAATTGTTGTCAATTACCAATAATGGTTCTTATTATTATCAATGCTGAAAACTGTTTTTGTTGCTTAATATTTCTGTGGAAATTATGATACATTTTTAAAATTTATTTATACATTTAAATCAATTTATTTCAATTGTAATTCATATATATATATATATATATATATATATATGTTTTCAACATTGATGATAACAATAAGAACCATTATAAATAACTAAGTTCCAATAATGATTGCTCATAATTGATCAACAAATCAGCATATTAGAATGTCTCAACGTTCATGTGGCTGGAATAATAATAATAATAATAATAATAATTATATATATATATATATATATATATATATATATATATATATATATATACACACAGATGCATTTCAATAAATTAGAATGTTGTGGAAAAGTTAATTTAATTCATTAATTCAACTCAAATTGTGAAACTCGTGTATTAAATAAATTCAATGCACACAGACTGAAGTAGTTTAAGTCTTTGTTTTCTTTTAATTGTGATGATTTTGGCTCACATTTAACAAAAACCCACCAATTCACTATCTCAACAAATTACAATATGGTGACATGTCAATCAGCTAATCAACTCAAAACACCTGCAAAGGTTTCCTGAGCCTTCAAAATGGTCTCTCAGTTTGGTTCACTAGGCTACACAATCATGGGGAAGACTGCTGATCTGACAGTTGTTCATAAGACAATCATTGACACCCTTCACAAGGAGGGTAAGCCACAAACATTCATTGCCAAAGAAGCTGGCTGTTCACAGAGTGCTGTATCCAAGCACGTTAACAGAAAGTTGAGTGGAAGGAAAAAGAGTGGAATAAAAAGATGCACAACCAACCGAGAGAACCGCAGCCTTATGAGGATTGTCAAGCAAAATCGATTCAAGAATTTGGGTGAACTTCACAAGGAGTGGACTGAGGCTGGGGTCAAGGCATCAAGAGCCACCACACACAGACGTGTCAAGGAATTTGGCTACAGTTGTCGTATTCCTCTTGCTAAGCCACTCCTGGAAATTGTGTTTTCACTAAGGAGAAGAAGAACTGGACTGTTGCCCAGTGGTCCAAAGTCCTCTTTTCAGATGAGAGCAATGTAGGATATCAGAGAGAGAATCAGACAAATTAAGATTTGATCGGATTCGTGTTGAACAACCCAAAGAGCCAAATTCCACAGAGGCGCCCCAAGGCTGCAACAGGATGCCATAAATCAGATTCCTAGCTCCAGCCCTCTAAGAAAGCCTTACCAACAAGCCTCTTTCACAGAACAGCTTGCAACATTAAAACAAAAGGAACACTTATTGATAATTCCAATTCAGGAAGGAGACTGTCAAATTTGGGGTAAGTAATCAAGACTGATGGTCAAAGAGATGGCCATCACATGTGTTCCACGATAGAAATCATGAGCTTCTTTTCTACCACATAAAAGACAAAGAGCCAGATTGAAATTCCTTCCAAACCCCTTTTGACCTTTTGTTCTACGCAGAACTACACACACAGAGACTTTCTTTTCATATGCACCAAAAATCATCTTAAAAGGACTTATGAGCAACTAATGAACTCCATATTATGTATGTAACCCACACAATTAACTATCATGTTTTAATCACATATTGTGTATGTCTTTTTAATAACTAGGGAATAGCTTAAGGGTTCATATCCTTGTTTGGTATGTATGAGTTTGAAAAATCATGCTTTAAATGTTTCTTCCAATCAATTCTTTGTCAAATGTATCATAGTCTTGTTATAGAAATCATGTCCAAAATTATACTTTACAAGAGCAGGAAAATTCGGACCATGTGACTGATACAGGATTTATGATGGGGAAGAAACAGAGCAACACCCCTAGGCTAAGATCATTTCTAATTGGTCAAGACGTCCAGATAGCACCATCTGAAAGCCGAGTTTAAATACTCAGGACACCATCAAATTATGCCTTTTTTGCTTTTTCGTCATTGCTCTTGCTTTGTACATTTAGCCATGCTTTTTAGCGCTCTTTGAGCGTGCTCTGGCCTACATGCCAGCTGCTACCACAATGAGAAGAAAAACCACCTAGTCTCGTTACATCCTTTTATTCTTTTACTTTAATTTCTTGTCTTTCCATGAGAGTTTTGTTAAGTTACGTTTGTCGCAAAGTCCAGCTCCGAATGCACCCGCCCCAAACTTCAACCAGACCAACTTCAGCCAAGAGCCAACACCCAAGACATCACTACGAAAGACCACTGAACTATGAAAGACCACTGAACCAAATCAGCAAACTTGGGAAAACCCTTTTCTGCAAAGACAACGACAAAAGGAATCCCTTAACACAAAGGCAACGCAAGTAACCTCCAGATTCTAACTGAATTGGTGCATTTAATACAAATTTTAGCCTCATTGAGAAACTCAATGCGAGGGTTAAATAAGTGATTGATGGTTGTTCAGGTCTATGCAATTACATATTGCTGTAAACATGGGATTTCACATTTTCATTCTCTAAACTCATTCTTTCCTCACTTTCTCTCTTTCTGCAACTTGTATGAATGTGTGAATGCATGTGTTCATGTGTTAGATTAGTTTACATGTCTCAGATTTATAAATAAAATCTTATTTATATTGAAAAGAGAAGTATCTTGTGTTTTGTGCTTACAAGTTAATGTCTTAATCTGCCGATCTTGTTACCGTGCTATTTAATAGTGTTTTCACTATATTTTGGATTTTAATATCCAGTGTAGAGTTGATGTTATACGGCTCGTTCACTGAATCGCTGCCGACTCAGTGATCAGCCGTGAAACAGTGATTCTGTTCAAATTCCCTATAAAATCATAAATGATTCCCTTTGAGCTAAATTGACTTTTCCCCTTATTTACCTATTACCCCTTACAGCAAGTTTTGTATTTCATTTTGAAACCAAGGTCCTAGAGTCTGTAGGAAGGGTGGAGAAGCTCATAGCCCAAGTTGCTTGAAGTCCAGTGTTAAGTTTCCACAGTCTGTGATGATTTGGGGTGCAATGTCATCTGCAGGTGTTGGTCCATTGTGTTTTTTGAAAACCAAAGTCACTGCACCAGTTTACCAAGAAATTTTGGAGCACTTCATGCTTCCTTCTGCTGACCAGCTTTTTAAAGATGCTGATTTCATTTTCCAGCAGGATTTGGCACCTGCCCACACTGCCAAAAGCACCAAAAGTTGGTTAAATGACCATGGTGTTGGTGTGCTTGACTGGCCAGCAAACTCACCAGACCTGAACCCCATAGAGAATCTATGAGGTATTGTCAAGAGGAAAATGAGAAACAAGAGACCAAAAAATGCAGATTAGCTGAAGGCCACTGTCAAAGAAACCTGGGCTTCCATACCACCTCAGCAGTGCCACAAACTGATCACCTCCATGCCACGCCGAATTGAGGCAGTAATTAAAGCAAAAGGAGACCCTACCAAGTATTGAGTACATATACAGTAAATGAACATACTTTCCAGAAGGCCAACAATTCACTAAAAATGTTTTTTTATTGGTCTTATGAAGTATTCTAATTTATTGAGATAGTGAATTGGTGGGTTTTTGTTAAATGTGAGCCAAAATCATTACCATTAAAAGAACCAAAGACTTAAACTACTTCAGTCTGTGTGCATTGAATTTATTTAATACACAAGTTTCACAATTTGAGTAGAATTACTGAAATAAATGGACTTTTTCACGACATTCTAATTTATTGAGATGCACCTGTATGTATATATATATATATATATATATATATATATATATATATATATATATATATATATATATATATATATATATATATATTATTTAAAAAAAAATGTTTTTTTGAAAACATTTATGCTGAGAATGTTTCTTGGTGATTTGTTGCCATTTTGCAGGCGCATATGAAATATTTCCATTGCGCTCTTTGCTGAACATGGCAAGTCGCAAACAAGTCAAGCAGAAAAAGTCATTGATCAAGTTTAATTTATGGCCTGTGAGGAGAAAAAGGCTCTGAAATATGAGTGAATAAATAAGAAGCACATTTTACACAAGCTAAAATTACATTTTGATTTGAATGTAAGATCAAAGGACTGACAAAAAGACAAAAATTGTCACTGGCATGGGACAGTTCAAATGAGCTCCGTCTGTTTTAACATCTCGTCCGAGTCTGGTGGGGACTTGTGGCAAATCTAACCTCTTAAATTCTTGATCGTTTTATTGCATTTCTATAATTGATATGACATCTACACTGCCTGTCTCCTTGATCTGTACCAGCAGTTATGAGCTTTCTATCCTTCAATTTATTATAATGTAGAGGGTCTTCTGATACCAATGTCTAGCACTTGAGGCAGTAAGATTCATGTCCTGACACCTTAATAAATTCGCCTGAAACAAGGAGCTATAGATTTCCTGTAAATCATATGTGTTCATTTGGTAGAGTGGGGAGCTGTGTCCATTCTCGCTGCATTTATTTATGGTTAATAGACCTTGAATGACTACCTTGGCAAAATAAGATAAAAGTCCTTTTTGTTCATCCGTCAATCTGTCAGACGGAGGGAGAGCTGATGTGAAGCGCTCAGACGGCTGTCTACCTCACCTCCCCTCCCTTCACTCCTCTCTTCTCACCTCCATTCTCCCAAGGACGGGGAGCAGCCGAGGTTAAAGATATGGAAAAGTTTAGGCATTGTTTGCTGTGCAATCTGACCACCTGTTTTTGTTTTCACACTCTCTTTATTAATATTTAATAACAGTTTATAAATATGATGAAATCAAATCAGCTGACTCTGCGGTTTTTACCTCACTGAGCATCAACACATCAGCTAGAAAGGCTCTACCAAAGAGATTTTTGCAGTATGTTTTCTCAGAGACAAAGGAGGGTGTTGGGTGTTAGTGTTGTACTTGTGTGACTTTGCATAGTCAAATGTTCATGCTAGGCTGCACTCTCTCAGAGCACAAAAGCAAAACGAGTTACCCAATAATTACATGGTTCCATTAAACACTCAACGTCTGGATGCCTCCACAAATTAACAAACTACAAGTACAATCTGTGTTAAGTCTATAGTTATGTAAACATGCCATTAAAATATTAAAGAACCTGGTTCTTTAGCTTTTTATCACTGTGAGAGACAAATATGATGGAAAAAATTCAAGTTTTTAGCACATTACATTTATTTGAAATAAATTATATATAATTTATATTTAGTTATGCGTGGTGTGAGTAAATACACACACACACACACACACACACACATATATGTATATATATATATATATATATATATATATATATATATAATTTTTTCTGTACTTTACAAAATATGCAGTGATATTTAATTATATACGGAAACTCATATTGTATACTCATCTTTGCCTTTTTTGCCAAATAATTAAACTTCTAAATTAATGATTAATTAAATAAATGTAATGGTAATTAGACATTATTTATGCAATTGTAATGTGCTAAGTTGAATATAATAAAATATTCCTTTCTAAAGTTGCTTGTAATGTCTATTTGATACTTTTCTCTTTTAACACAAAGATGAATTTAGGAACCATAAAATATATAATTAATTAGAGAATTTATTTTTGGATTAATATAAAATATATAATTATAAATGATATTTTTTACAAAGAATATGTAAACAGTAATTTGATCAAAAATACAATAAAAACTGCACTATTGTGAAATATTATTATAATTTAAAACTAATGCCATTACCGCAGTCTTCAGTGTCACATGATCCTTCAGAAATCATTCTAATATGCTGAACAGGATGACGTCCAAATTTGTATTTTGTTAAAATATCATTTTTTTCCCATTTAGTACTGCCCTTCGGAAGCAACAGAAGATACTTGCATGTTTCCTGGAAGACAAATTAAGTACAATTTACCTTGATCTTCAAATTCCAAAAGTTTTCACCCCCTGGCTCTTAATGTATCGTGTTTTCTTCTGGAGCATCAGTGAATGTTTGAACCTTTTTTTAATAGTTGTGTTTGAGTCACTCAATTTTTCTTCAGTGTGAAAAGATGGATCTCAATATCATACAGTCACTGCTGGAAAGGGTTCAAATATGCAAAAGATGCTGGAAACCTGAAGATTCCACAGGACATGTAGGATTTTTCTGAAGAACAGTGCTCTGTTTAACTCTTCAGAACAAACAAGGGACTCATGAACAACCATCACAAAACAAAAAAAAAACAGCCGTAGATCATCCAGGTAACCACACACAGTATTAAGAGCCAAGCGTTCCCAAACTTTTGAAGGGGGTTATTTTAATAATTTCAGCTATTTTTTTCTCTTGTGAACTATGTGTCTTATGTAAAATATCTTACTCAGGACAGTACTAAATAACTCTTATTTTGTTAAAATTACTCACATTTTCACAGATTCTGCAAGGGGTTCCCAAACTTTCACATGCCACTGTAATATATATATATATATATATATATATATATATATATATATATATATCTATATATATATTAGTTAGTATGTATTGTATTGCATTGTATATATGTATTTTATATTTATAAAGTACACAATTTTGTAGAATGTATGGAATAATTCATTATTATAGGAGAGGAAATTGTCTGATCTGAAATGTCTGATCACTTAGAAAAGTAATATCACACCTCTTCTCAACAACCCCCAGGATTTAAGGTATCTGTAACACAAACGGTGCAGGACTGGGTGAAAAAACAAACACTTCGATAGTCTTTCTGGTTTCCAATAAAACACCTTATAAGCAGCCATCAGAAAATTCATGAACTTCATTCGCTGCAAAAATCTCTCTTCGAGGGTATTAGGAGAAAGAGATACTGCAGCAGAATGCACTCAAACACATCAGCTGTGGTGCTGATGCTACTTTGGATTCAAAGAGGTAGACGTTCTCACCAGCTGAGTGAATGCCTACATATGGACAGCACATCGTAATGGTGATTTTTAACGGTTACTGATGTGTTGATTTACACAGCCTGATACTTGTGAACCGTTCCCTCCCATGATGTCTAAATTTTGAAAATTTGACATGACCTAAACCGCACAAAATAAATAATGTTTTTTGTGTCGATAATGATGTTATGTGTAGATAATACACCCTCTAGGATTGTTTACGCTTGTTCCAACTCCTCTATCATTACTCATCCCGCTCACGTTTTTCATTTCTATAATTCTCCATCCATCTCACTTTATCTGCCTCTTCCTTTCCCTAATTCTCTATTGTTTCATTCTTGTTTTCCAGCCGACAGTCTATTCATTATCCCCCACTCTCTCCATCACTTTCAGACTTCGAACTCCCCTTTTTCATCTTCAGAATTACTGTATTACCTAAAGTTCTCGTCCGTCACTAATGTGTTATGGGTAGAGAAGGCAGGGGTTAGGGGATGCCCCGTACAAAGCTCTGCTGGTCCCTGTTCAGTCTCCAGGCATCTGCTGACTAATGAGTAATCCCACCTGCTCTCTCTGGAGCTTTCTAACATCATTATATCCACTCTACACACACACAGCCCTCAATCCTTTGTGTCCACACAAAAATACAGCGTATCAGCAAGTACGTGTGTGTTGGTCGTAATTGGCCGTTCTACAGCTCACATCTTTGACACTATATGCCCCCGACTCTGCAGAGATACGCAGCCTCTAGTATGTTTTACAGAAAACAACAAACTCCAATCCATTACGCAGGTGTCGCATTCATTACCGGCGGTTCACCTGAGACACGCCGGCTGGCCGTTCCACAATGGACAACCAAGACAAATAGTCTCAATTATTAATACAGAAAAGTGCACAATCAGTCAAGCAAGACTACGGAGCACGATACACTCAGTCAGGGGGCCTAATGAAAAATGCTGTCATTTGGGAATGTTCAAATTCCCTGAAGAAAACTTGTCTCTATGACCACAGCGTCGGGTAAATTAATGCCCACACAGCACAGTCATCGTAGAGAAATGGGATGCAGGGTTTTTTATGGGCTGCGGATGGTTTTATGTAGTAGTTGGAAATATATTCGGAAGAAATTAATAAAGAAACTCAGAAGATCATCCAAATGCCGTCATAAGAGATAAAACTTCTGAGGCACTGAATTGCACATGAGGTACACATAGGCCTTGATTTAGTATGAAATAAAAGTTATTAATTTGTGTGTGTATTTTGGGTGACTTAAGGATAATTGTGCAGATGACCAAGCTATTTGAAAAAATCATTTAAAAGGAGACCTTTGCATGTGGTAGATGTACTAAACGTTAGTTACGCAGCTCATTAACGACTTACAGTGGGTACGGAAAGTATTCAGACCCCCTTAAATTTTTCACTCTTTGTTATATTGCAGCCATTTGCTAAAATCATTTAAGTTCATTTTTTTTCCTCATTAATGTACACACAGCACCCCATATTGACAGAAAAACACAGAATTGTTGACATTTTTGCAGATTTATTAAAAAAGAAAAACTGAAATATCACATGGTCCTAAGTATTCTGACCCTTTGCTGTGACACTCATATATTTAACTCAGGTGCTGTCCATTTCTTCTGATCATCCTTGAGATGATTCTACACCTTCATTTGAGTCCAGCTGTGTTTGATTATACTGATTGGACTTGATTAGGAAAGCCACACACCTGTCTATATAAGACCTTACAGCTCACAGTGCATGTCAGAGCAAATGAGAATCGTGAGGTCAAAGGAACTGCCTGAAGAGCTCAGAGACAGAATTGTGGCAAGGCACAGATCTGGCCAAGGTTACAAAAAAAAAAAATTCTGCTGCACTTAAGGTTCCTAAGAGCACAGTGGCCTCTATAATCCTTAAATGGAAGACGTTTGGGATGACCAGAACCCTTCCTAGAGCTGGCAGTCCGGCCAAACTGAGCTATCGGGGGAGAAGAGCCTTGGTGAGAGAGGTAAAGAAGAACCCAAAGATTACTGTGGCTGAGCTCCAGAGATGCAGTCGGGAGATGGGAGAAAGTTGTAGAAAGTCAACCATCACTGCAGCCCTCCAGCAGTCGGGGCTTTATGGCAGAGTGGCCCGACGAAAGCCTCTCCTCAGTGCAAGACACATGAAAGCCCGCATGGAGTTTGCTAAAAAACACCTGAAGGACTCCAAGATGGTGAGAAATAAGATTCTCTGGTCTGATGAGACCAAGATAGAACTTTTTGGCCTTAATTCTAAGCGGTATGTGTGGAGAAAACCAGGCACTGCTCATCACCTGTCCAATACAGTCCCAACAGTGAAGCATGGTGGTGGCAGCATCATGCTGTGGGGGTGTTTTTCAGCTGCAGGGACAGGACGACTGGTTGCAATCAAGGGAAAGATGAATGCGGCCAAGTACAGGGATATCCTGGATGAAAACCTTCTCCAGAGTGCTCAGGACCTCAGACTGGGCCGAAGGTTTACCTTCCAACAAGACAATGACCCTAAGCACACAGCTAAAATAACGAAGGAGTGGCTTCACAACAACTCTGTGACTGTTCTTGAATGGCCCAGCCAGAGCCCTGACTTAAACCCAATTGAGCATCTCTGGAGAGACCTAAAAATGACTGTCCACCAACGTTTACCATCCAACCTGACAGAACTGGAGAGGATCTGCAAGGAGGAATGGCAGAGGATCCCCAAATCCAGGTGTGAAAAACTTGTTGCATCTTTCCCAAAAAGACTCATGGCTGTATTAGATCAAAAGGGTGCTTCTACTAAATACTGAGCAAAGGGTCTGAATACTTAGGACCATGTGATACTTCAGTTTTTCTTTTTTAATAAATCTGCAAAAATGTCAACAATTCTGTGTTTTTCTGTCAATATGGGGTGCTGTGTGTACATTAATGAGGAAAAAAAAAATGAACTTAAATGATTTTAGCAAATGGCTGCAATATAACAAAGAGTGAAAAATTTAACAGGGTCTGAATACTTTCCGTACCCACTGTATAACCAAATACAATTTTATTTTAATTAATAATTTTATTTGATATAAAGTAATATTGTCAAACCTGTGTCCCCATGTCTTGTGTTTTGTTGTTGTTTTTGCTCCCCAGGTGCTCTCCATGCCCATATTTGGTTTTTCCTGTTCCTGTTCTCATTTAGTTCCATTAGTCTTCAGCTGTGTTTAATTATCTAGTTTACTCCTGTGTTTTTAAGCCCTGTGTTTCCATGTCTCCAGCGTCCGGTATTGTATGTCCAACCCCACTGCTACGTGTGTGTTCCTGCCCGTTCCTTGTTCCTTGTTTTGGATTTAATAAAGACTGTTGTGATTGCTGAATCTCTTCGTTCCTCCCCAGTAGCAGTACTGTGACAAATATAGGCTTGTGGCTCTCAACCAGGTGGCCTCAGCAAACTTACAAAGGCACAGCAGAATTACTTAAATTTATTTAAATGAATAACAATTAATACTAATATACTGAAGTAAATTTACTTATTAAAATATTAAGGTATTTTCTTAAAAAAAAAACATGAAATCAAAAAGTTATTGTGTGATTGACTGACTGATAGCTGTTTCTTTAAACTTCAGGAATCACAAAATAAATTGTGGTTATAATGACACTCCCATTTTCTGTTAATGAAAAAGCTTGAAAACAAGACATTTTGTCAATTACAGCAGAAATATTGGAAGAAATATCCTATATGACGGCCTTTGAATAATGTGTTGGACAATGTTTTTTTTTTTTTTAGTCAAAAAGGTTGACAATATATATATTATTTTAAGTCAAAAAGGTTAAGAACCACATATTATAGCCTAATACTTAAAAAATAGTATTTTATTTGTAAATATATAATATAATAAACATTATATAAATTGTTTATATAATTATAAATAATATAATATTATTATGTTTATACAATTATATAAACAATATAATATTATTATATAAAATACATATGACATTATCACACTTGAAACCCTTGAAATTAAGTGAGAGCACACTATCTGCGTTGAGAAGTCAATTGAAATACCTAGGTTCCCACTTGCAACACTCTTGAAATGACAAATTCAGAGTGGATGGAAGAGGATGAACTGAAGTTACATTTTATAAAAAGTGCAGTATTATTTACACTCAAAATGTGTCAGCTGACAACAGGTGCATTCTAAAAAGAGCATATTTTTGGCATAAGACATCTTCTTATTTTTGCCATTACACAAATCTAATTAACACTAAGAAAAAAATAAAAGTCGTCTTAAATCTTTACACTTAACACTGCACTTCACATATTCACAGATTTTCAGTCGTCCTAAGACAAAGTGACAGTAAAGTTTGAGTCTGATTATCAAAGCATCATTACACTGAACATATGAAGGATCTAACAAACAGACAACCTAAGGGTTGCCAGGTATTCATTGTTATCTTTCTGTCTACTCTGACACCTGGATACATTCATGAGGGCTTTATCACTATCATTACAGAGAGGTTACAAGCACTGTGACAAACGAACCCCATGTAAAATTACCAGCTGACTGATGCATCATGTTTTTATTGTGTCTGACAAAACAACCACCAACTAGTAGGGGAATTTTTCATAAAATGATAACAGCTGTTTGCACGTTTGGGCCATGAAAGAGTCTGGCAATCATAAGTAACAGAAAATAATATAAAGCTTGATTATTAAAGCATCTGTTCCAAGTATTAACTCTTTGAATACATCAGCAGCTTAACTTTATGCTCACAGGGCACACAAATAACACAAAAATCCAAATCAGGCAATGCACCACCCTAGTACCCACACACATATATAATTATATATATATATATATATATATATATATATATATATATATATATATATCTCGACATGATGTTGCTGCCCTCACAGCCTCTGTGGCATTCCTAGGATACTTTGGTGTGTTTTGGTGTCGTCTACATTGTGATGGATCTGAGGCAGCTGGCCTTGAGGCTAAACACGCACAGTTTGACAGAGCATTACCATTAGGACTCACAGGAACGTCTGAACTTTCTCTTAAGCCATTGTGTCTCCCGAGTGCCACTGATCAAGCGGCAAAGATCGAAACGGTTGACAGCCTTGATTTCTAAACTGGACAGATGTTATTATTCCTTACAAAAGAGTTTAAATAGCAAATGAACTATTTAAAGCTGTTCCAGATTCTCGAAATCACCCAAACCACTTCCATGAATGGCATGAAAAGTGAACCGTGGTCATGTGAGCTCTAAACTAGCAGCGAGTGGGTGACTGGTTTTAAAACTAGAGTAAGAATATCACAGCTAACTCATGAGTGGAAAATCCCAGCTTACTCTTGCAATGCTAATACACATGGCAAGCTCCTCCTAGCTTTCCAAACGAGGAAATGCATTTTGGGATTGCAGATATATACATGCAGATATGTTCACTACTGTTCAAAAGTTTGGGGTCTAAAAAAAATAATTTAATATTTTTGAAAGTCTCTTATGCTCTTAAAGCTGCATTTATTTGATCCAAATTACAGTAAAAACTATAATATTGTGAAATATTATTACAATTTAAAATAACTGTTTTCTATTTTAATATATTTTAAAATGTAATTTATTCCTGTGATGCAAAGCTGAATTTTCAGCATCATTACTCCAGTCTTCAGTGTCACACGATCCTTCAGAAATGATTCCAATATGCTTATTTTGTGCTCAAGAAACATTTCATATTATCATGTTGAAAACAGTTGAGCTACTGGAAACTGTAATACATTTTTATTAAGATTTTTTGATTAGAAGAAAGTTAAAAATTGCATTATCTGAAATATTTTTGTAACAATATAAAAGTCTTGATTTTTGGTCAATTTAATGCATCCTTGCTGAATAAAAGTATTAATTTCTGTAAATCCCCAGGAAAAAGTGCGCAACTTGTCTGGATTGGAATTATGTGAACACTAATTAAATATAAGATATAAATAATAATGCTATCAAGCGATTAATCGCGATTAATCGCATTCAAAATAAAAGTTTTGTTTACATAATGTGTGTGTGTGTGTGCACTGTGAATATTTATTATGTGTGTACATATATATATATATATATATATATATATATATATATATATATATATAAAAATACACACAAATGCAGTACATATTTTGAAAATATTTACATGTATATATTTATATTCATATAATTTATATTATATAAATATATTTAATATATAAACATAACATATTTTTCTTAAATATATACATGCATGTGTGTGTATTTATATATACATAAATATACACAGTACACACACATATATTATGTAAACAAAACTTTTATTTTGGATGCGATTAATCGCGATTAATTGTTTGACAGCACTAATAAATAATTAAAATAACTTGCACACCATAGAGTAGGCCATGATGCTTCTGCTCTTAATTTTAGTAATAGTTTAGCAATAAAACCAACAGTACATAAACACACTTTTATGTCCTGAGGTGCTCAAATCAGACAAGGTCTCACAAACAAAATGAGTAATAATATGAAAGTGACATACAACGCTGCATCCAGGGCATTCGTTTCCATTCTCGCATGTTCGTCGTCGCGACTGGATCCCACCACCGCATGGAACTGTGCAGCGCTCCCATGGAGACCATGCTGACCAATAGACATGTGGGGGGCAGGGCAGGTGCTCATTGCAGTATCTAAAATAGATTGAAACAAACATTTCAGCTTGCAAATAAACATTTATTCACAAACTCATTTCTTAGTTATTCACTCAATCTATTCTGATTATGCAATGGCCTCTCTCTCTCTATATATATATATATACACACACACACACACACACACACACACTCTGGAACACGAATGATTAAATCAAAAGGGAAAAAAATATATCTTTTTTACTTCAAAATAAGAATATTATCATTTTCAATATCTTTCTCTCCCTGAAATGGTTGTACATTACAATAGAAGCTAATAGTAAGTACTTGGTGCATCAAGCCATGATGAATTCATGTTGCCATATAAAAGAGCCATTTAAAAAAAAATCCATGGACAAAACAAGTTTTACCTTTAAACAAGGAAAATATATTGAATTCAACAGGTAGGAACTGCAAACATGACATAATGACTGGCTTGCAGTTGTGTAGGTCTCCAAGGACAGGAAATGCCTACGTTAACCTTAGTGTAATGAGCACTGATGGAGCTGTGTCTTATCTAAATGAGGTCTGCGGCAGAGCGAGAGGGGGTTTGCTGGGCCCGTCTGTCCACTTGCAAAGCCAGACGTGTGGGCTGGACGAGTAGTTGTAATTGAAAGGTAGTGGGTATAAAGGTAATTGGTATAAGGCATGATGATTGGACGCACACAGTCAATCATTTCAGCTCTCATGTGGTCTCATTGCAATCAGTGGATCTTTGAAAGGAAGCGAATAATAAATGAAGTCAGCTTCCTTTTGAAGATACGCTCATAACCAGAACAAAGGCTCGGAAATTGAATCAAAAAATAACCTCAACCATCCTGAGCCCGAACCAGAAAAAAATGAGTACAGATGTAAGCGAGATACAAATAAAGCAGGAAAATCAAACTAATTCTTACTGATTTTAAGTGCTAAAAACACATCAAATCCAAAAGTTAACTGAAATCATATTTATTTTATTTTATCCCCATTTTATTTTGAATAAAACTAGTGGTTTTATTCAACATACAGTCTTTGAAACTTCTGGAATCACAAAATAAATTGAGGTTAATTCATATAATAACACTTCCGGTTTCTGTAATGTAATATAATAATATAATATATGATCATATAAAAATTGGCTTTATGAACAAGTTGCAGACATCAGAACAATATACGCACACACACACAGAGTACGGATCAGTAAGACTTTTAATATTTTTTAATGGAGTCTCTTATGCTCATCAAGGCTGTATTTATTTGATCAAAAATACAGAAAAAAAACAGTAATATTGTTAAATATTATTGCAATTTATAATATTGGTTTCCTATTTTAATATACTGTTTTTCTTTGATGAATAAAAAGTTAAAAAGAACAAATTTAATAGCCCCAAACTTTAGAATAGTAGTGTATATTGTAACACAAAATTTCTATTTTGAATAAATACTGTTATTTTTAACATTTTATCAAAGAATCCTGAAAAAAGTATCACAGGTCCCAAGAAATATTAAGCAGCACAACTGTTTGCAACACTGATTATAAATCAGCATATTAGAATGATTTCTGAAGGATCATGTGACACTGAAAACTGGAGTAATGATGCTGAAAATTCAGCTTTGCTTCACAGGAATAAATTATATTTTAAAGTATATTAAAATAGAAAACTGTTATTTTAAATTGCAACAATATTTCACTAAATTAAATTTTCTGTATTTTTGATCAAATAAATGCAGCCTTGATGAGCATAAGAAACTTCTTTAAAAAAAAACATTAAAAATCTTACAGCTCCCAAACTTTTCAATGGCATTGATATCATCACTAAACAGTTGCAACGCTTTTGTGTGAAACATTTCCAGGCAAAAAATATCATCTTAACTATTCACGATTGATTTGAACCAGGTGGTAATGCTTTGGCTTGAGTATTTAAATGAAGCCATTGTCATTCTTTTCACTACAGACATCTCTTTTCTTTGTAAATTAGGCTCATTATAGTTTGAAATTTATTAACAAAATTTCTATTTGCCTGCCAAATTAATGCAACACACTTCCTGCAAAAAGAAAATGTTTGTATAAGGAAAGAAAATCATAGTATAGCCTTCCATATGGGCGATATTTATCTGTAGAACTGCATTTTTATTTTCCTGTGCCTGCAACCACTTTCTTCAAAAGAGATGTCTGATGATATGTGCAAATTAGAAATAACAGAACATTATCAGTTTCAAATATGAAAAAGAAAAAGTATTCAAAAGTAGGAAGCAGTACACATTCCCATTGGAGAACCAGTGATCAGGGCAACTTGTCGTGTTGTAGCGTGCAATTAAAGAAAAGTTGAGAGATCCATATAAGAAAGATTTATAGCCATGGGAAACCCGCTGCCAATTTGCATATGCAAATAGTGTTCATTCAAATCGGATTTGCTAAGTTTAACAAGTTTGCCCCTGTTCTGGCACAAAAAAGAAGAAACAAATGATCAAAAGAACAAGGAAAAAAAAGGTAATTAATAGCACATTTGAGATGGTGTATGAAAAGAATGAGAGAGCATGTAAAAAACACATTCATTTATCAAATGGATTTCAAGCAGAACAAAGTACTGGAGTGTTGCAACAACAGTTATTTTGCCTGCAGGCGTTCTGTGTTGTTTTCGAGAGTTTCTGAGCACAAATGGATGGGAGTTGCTGGCTCTGCGTTTAGAGATGCCCTGTGCCAGGATAGATATATGGGCTCTGGACCAGGGCTGGATTATGGACCAGGCCAGTGGGGTCACTGTCAGGGACCTCTAAAGCCTCAGGCTGCATGACCTGAGACTGTCAAAAATCAAAACTAGGGCTCGTAGAACTTACAGAGAGAGTTGAACACTAGGCTCCAGGCACCTGAGTGCATAAAGTCATGGTGCCAGAGCCAATGCAGACATGGAACGTTCATTTCATTTATATTCCATGTACAAGATAATAACACAATATTAAGAAATATTATTTATATGAAATATATACACTACTGTTCAAAGTGTGGGGTCAGTATGATGTATTTTAATGTCTTATTTACTGTATTTAAATACAGTAAAAACAGTAACATTGTGAAATATTTAGTGCAGTCAAATGATTAATCACGACTAATCGCATCCAAAATAAAAGTTTTTGTTTACATAATGTGTGTACTGTATATATTATGTATATATAAATACACACACATACAGTATATATTTGGAAAATATTTACATGTATTTACATGTATATATTTATATTCATATAATTTATATTATATAAATATATTTCATATATAAACAACATATTTTTCTTAAATATATACATGCATGTGTGTGTATTTATATATACATAATAAATATACACAGTACACACACATATATTATGTAAACAAATCTTTTATTTTGGATGTGATTAATCGCGACTAATCGTTTGACAGCACTAGAAGTATTATTATAATTCAAATTAACTGTTTTCTTTTTTTAATATATTTTAAACAGTAATTTAGTCCTGTGATGCAAAGCTGAATTTTCAGCAGTCATCATTCTTCAGTGTCAAATTTTTTTGCCCAAGAAACATTTCTTCTTATTAATAATGTTAAAAAGTGCTGCTCAATATTTTTGTGAAACGTGATACTATTTTGAAAAAAAAAATTCTTTGATAAATAGAAAGTTCAAAGAAAAGAACATTTATTTGAAATAGAAATGGTTTGTTTGTAGTATTATAAATGTATTCAATGAATCCTTGTGAATAAAAGTATTAATTTCTATTAATATTAAAAATAAAATTAAAATAAAAATGTATTTAAAAAAATTACAGACCCCAAACTTTTGAAAGTTAGTGTATATTATATACATAAAAATCGGTTTGCTTTGAACATTTACATATTCAAACAACGTTCAATTAAAAGCAGCTTTTGATGACATAAAACATTACATTTAATCACAAAGATATCTCCAAGCTCATAAGTCTTGTAAACTCCAGCTAACTTATTACATTGTTTAAAATAAAAACAATATATTTTTTTAAAATATAAAACTACAATAAATAAATAAATAAATAAATGAATAAAATTTAATTAATTTCTTTATTTCAGTTACATTTATTTATTTGTTATCCATCAAAAGCAAACAATCATGAGTTCATCAGAGATGGTGTGAGATTCATAAATCCCTTTTCTGAGTCAGAATGATTTCTGAACAACAGGAAGGTGAGTAAATGAGGAAAGAATATTTATTTTTGACTGAAGTATCACTTTAGCTGACTCTCTCCTTCTCTCTTTCCCTCATCGAGGACATCTCATTGTGACCGACCCACATCAGAGTAGCGTGCTGAGGACTTTGCCATCTGGCAGCAGTGCGCCGAACAGGGAATAAAGTGTGACTGTACATATGAGCTGAATACCTCTGAACAGATGCCCAATGGCTGAGCGGGACTCAAAGTAAAAAAGTTCCCCGCAGCGCTAACAAGTGAATCCAAACTTCTTTCAATATCGGACAAAAGACCACGAACTACAGAGATTTTGCAGTAGCCCAAGTAGAACAAAAACAGGAATGCTCCTTTCTTCTTTTGGTCCGAAGCAGCGTCCTGCTAAGAGAACTGACAAAACACATTTGAGCCATTAACTCGGCTCCCTTCAACCTTAAATGAAAACTGTGGGCCTTGACATGCTCCCCGGATGTGTTTTCACAGCCATTATGCACCGCTGGGCTGGTCGAGGTGTTGTATTAAAGTGGATGGGTGGTGTGAAAAACTCGCAGGGGCTTGTAGACTAGCTAGACTGGAGCCAAACTCAAAGCTTGCACCAGAACTTTTCTGCTGATTATTCACAGCCTTTATGCTCAGACACCTAAGGGCATCAAGTGCCCCGGCACCTTGGATAAAGAGTGTAAGTGGGGGGCAGGAGATGGAAAATGCAAGAGGTGGCAGAAATGGTCTGTTTCACAGTCACCTGCAAAATTAAAGAAATAAAAACTACCAATCTGCAGCCTTCTTCATGTCTTAAGCCCCATGTCTTTGTTTCTATGGTGACTTAAAAACCGTGGTATACTCGTTTTGTCCCCTCTCACAGGAAAATTTTTATTGCTCAGCAGTTGCTTCATAGGCCAAGACACTTAGATGAAACATATTTTCAAGAACTCTAGTAGATATCAACTTTGTATCAGATGCTTATCCTAAAATTGGTTAGGAGACATAAATATCAAAATAAATGAGGCATTTTTAAAAAAATACAGTAGAAGTATAAAAATATAAAACGAATATGGATGACATGGCTCATATCATGAGCTTGGGATAACAGGATGAAGTGAAATTAGAAGTGAAATAAATTTATGACTTGTGATTGCAGACATTGGTATCTTTGCAAACCTGAGCTCAGTTTGTTATATTGTCAAAATTTCATCTTCAAAAATTAGAACAACTAATATTAAAAGAATGGTCCCACTTTATATTAGGTGGCGTTAACTACTATGTACTTACATAAATAAATAAGCACAATGTACTTATTATGTTTATATTGTATTGCAAAACACTTTTGCTGCTATTGCGGTGGGATACGGGTACGGTTAGGGACAGGTTTGGTGGTATGGGTAGGTTTAAGGGTGTAAGGGATGGGTCATCAGTGTAATTGTACATGTCATTACAGAAATGAATTAAAGATGTAATTACATGCAGGTATTTTTTTTAAATTAAAGTACACTGTAAAAAAATGTATGTATACAGTAAGTGAATTGTATCATATGATTTATTTAAATCTTAAATTTTGATTTATTTATATTTTAAATTACATAGTAGTTAAGGTCATCTAATATAAAGTGGGACCAAAAGAATTTAATATTTTTTAATCATGCATAGTTTTAGTAGGTTACATTTACAAAATTGTCAAATTTTCAGTTTAGTCCAGTGCTATTTTTCTTTATATTATTTATATACTACACTGTAAAAAAACAAACAAACAAAATAAAATAAAAAAATAAAAAACTGCAAGGACACTATCATTTAATTTTCTGGACATTTCTGGTAACCCTAAAACACAAGTCAAATTCAAAATTCAAAATACAGAATGCAAAATGCAAAATTCAAAATACAGAAAATTCCTTCATATGAATACAGTTTTTTTTGAGTGCATTATATTATTTATTAATATATTTCATTCATTTTTATTTTTACATTTTTAGTTGTCATTTTAATTTTTGTTTAAGTTTTAGTAATTGTGTTATGTCCTTTTGTCATTTTTATTAGTTCTTTCTATATATATATATATATATATATATATATATATATATATATATATATATATATATGCACATTGGCAGGCGATGACTGCATCCAGCTGCCGTTGATGACAGTGCAAGCATAAATAGGCAGCAGGTGCAATGCATACTCAGCTTTTCGCTTCGGAGCCGAGTGATCGCATCGTTTCCCAGTGCCTTTCTTCCCGGAGGTGCATGGGGAGCTTACCAGGTCATGGACGGCAACATTTACTGCCAGAAACCGACCTGCTAGCTCCTCCTCCCTCACCACCCTCGACGGTGGTGCAGCAAGGGTGTATACGGGGGTCCCCCCCGGTGGAGAGGTTGGTTGCGATGCAGTTGTGTCCTAATACCGCCTTCACCCGGCAGGGCGAACCGTGCCTCCCTCCTCGGGCCTGTAGGTACTCATCTGGTCTGTCCGGCGATGCTTATGCGGCCTGTAGAGAAGCTGCCTTCGCGTTGAGCGCTACAGCGTTACTGCAGGTTCTTCAGTCTATAGCACTGAGGGATCTGCACGAGGGTGGTCACGATCCGGAAGTTCTGAAAGAGCTCCGAATTGCAACTGATCTCGAGCTCTAAGCGACGAAGGTCAACGCAAGTTCTCTGGGTCGTGCGATGTCCACACTTGTGGTACAGGAGCGCAAACTCTGGCTGTGTCTGGTCGACATGAGGGATGCCGACAAAGTTTGGTTCCTCAAGGTCCCTGTGTCCCAGACCGGCCTCGTTGGCAACGCAGTCGAGAACATGGCCCAGCAGTTCTCGGCTGCACAGGAGCAAACTGAGGCAATCCAACACATCCTGCCCCGGCGGGCAGCTGCTGCCTCCACCCGTCCGCCGGCTGCAGCGCCCCAGCCTGCTTGTCACTGAGGGCAGCCCCCTGCATCCGCCCCCGCTCCACATCCGCAGCAGCCTCCGTCCCGCCCGTCCAGGCCCCCGTCAAACCAGACGGTGAGCGGAACAGCAAGAAGTCCCGGGATGGGCGACCCAGAGAGAGAGGGAACTGCTCTTCAGGAGTTGGTGAATGTACCTCTCCCTCCCCGGAGGAGGGCCGGTTCGAGAGCGTCATCAAAGGCCTTACTCACGCACCCTCTGCCAAACCGTGGAACCAGGTAAGTCTTGCACCACACACTCAGACTCCTGCCCCAACGTGGGTACGTCGGTGGTCCTGCTGGTCCAGTTTGTACAGTGCCTGGGTGCCTAGTTACCCAACCCGTCTCGCTGGCTCCTGCGGACCATCAGACTCGGCTATGCGACTCAGTTCGTCCAGCGTCCCCCCAAGTTCAGCAGCATCTGCTTCACATCAGTGAAGGCGGCCGATGATCCTGTCTTGCGTGCGGAGATCACAGTCTTACTGGCGAAGGATGCGATAGAGCTGGTCCCTCTAGCCGATATGAAGATAGGGTTTTATAGCCCCTAATTCATTGTACCCAAGAAAGGCGGTGGGTTACGACCGATCTTGGACCTGCGTGTCTTGAACCGGGCCCTTGACCAGTTACCGTTCAAGATGTTGACGCAGAAATGCATCTTCGGGTGCATCCATCCCCGAGATTGGTTTGCAGCAATTGACCTGAAGGACGCATGCTTTCATGTGTTGATCCTTCCGCACCACAGACCATTGCTGTGGTTCATGTTCGAAGGACGACCATATCAGTACAAGGTCCTGGCCTCCGGGCTGTCGCTGTCGCCCTGTGTCTTCATGAAAGTTACGGACGCAGTCCTTGTTCCCCTGTGAGAGCAGGGCATTCGCATTCTCAACTACCTCGACGACTGGCTCATACTAGCTCAGTCTCAGGATCAGTTGTGCGAACACAGGGACTTGGTGCTCTCGCTCCTCAGCCGGTTGTGCCTTCAGGTCAACTGGGAAAAGAGCAAACTCTCCTCGGAGAGGATCTCTTTTCTCGGTATGGAGTTGGATTCGGTCGAACAGACAGCACGCCTCACGCAGAAACGTGCTCAGCTGGTGTTGAACTGCTTGAATATGTTCAAAAGCAGGACGGCGGCCCCACTGAAACAGTTTCAGAGGCTCCTGGGGCATATGAGACCGCTTCAACACTGGCTTCGTGGCCGAGTCACGAGGTGGTCGTGGCAACGCGGCACTCACCGTGTCCTAGTCACACTGGCCTGCCGCCAAACCTTCACCCCGTGGTCAGACCTTGCATTTCTCCGGGCAGGAGTGCCCCTGGAACAGGTCTCCAGGCATGCTGTGGATTACACTGATGCCTCTACCAATGGCTGGGAGGCCATGTACGACGGGCATGCAGTGTCGGGGGTTTGGATGGGTCCCCAACTGCAATGGCACATCAACTGCCTAGAGTTGTTAGCAGTACGCCTTGCCTTGAACCGTCTTCAAAGGGCGCTACGAGGCAAGCACGTGCTGGTCCGCATGGACAACACTGCAGCCGTTGCGTACATCAACCGACAAGGTGGTCAATGCTCCCATCGCATGTCACAACTCACCCGCCACCTCCTCCTCTGGAGTCAGAAGCATCTGAGGTCATTTCATGTCATTCGCATTTCTGGTCTGCACAACCAGGCAGCTGTCGAGGTGTCCCGAGCTGCGCTCCTGGGAGAATGGAGACCCCATCTTCAGACGGTCCAGCTGATTAGGAGACGTTTCGGAGCCACTCAGGTAGATCTGTTTGCTTCTCCAGAGATCTCTCACTGCCAGTTGCTTTTCTCCCTGACCGAGGGAAGAATCGGCATGGACACACTGGCACACAGCTGGCCGTGGAGCCTGTGCAAGTATGCGTTTCCCCCAGTGAGCCTTCTCGCACAGACACTGTGCTAGATCAGGGAGGACGAGGAGCAGGTCCTGCTAGTGGCACCGTACTAGCCCAGTCGGACCTGGTTCCCAGAACTGATGCTCCTTGTGACAGCCCCTCCTTAGCAGATTCCTCTGAGGAAGGATCTACTGACTCAGAGACGGGGCACCCTATGGCACCCGCGTCCAGACCTCTGGAAACTTCATGTCTGGTCCCTGGATGGGACGCGGAGGTTCTAGGTGACCTACCCCAGGAGGTCACCTAGAACCGTCTACGAGACATGCTTACGCCTTGAATTGGAACCTGTTCATCGAGTGGTGTTCTTCTCATCGAGAAGACCCCTGAAGATGCCCGATCAGAGCTGTGCTGTCCTTTTTGCAGCAAGGGTTGGAACGAAGGCTGTCTCCCTCCACCCTTAAAATCTTTGTTGCAGCGATTGCTGCTAATCACGACCCCGTGGAAGGGAAGTCGGTAGGGAAGCATGACCTGGTCATCAGGTTCCTTAGGGGGGCGAGAAGGTTAAATCCTCTCCGGCCCACCTCTATACCTTCTTGGGACCTGTCTCTAGTGCTCAGAGCACTACAGCAGGGCCCATTTGAGCCTTTGCAGACAGTTGAGCTGAAATTTCTGTCAATGAAAACTCTGCTCCTGCTTGCACTGGCCTCTATCAAGAGGGTAGAGGACCTGCACGCATTTTCGGTCGACGATTCGTGCCTAGAGTTCAGGCCAGCTGACTCCCAGGTAATCCTGAGGCCCTGGCCTGGCTACTCCCTTCAAGGATCAGGTGGTGAGCCTGCAAGCGCTGCCCCCGGAGGAGGCAGACCCAGCCCTGGCTTTGCTTTGTCCCGTCCGAGCTTTGCGATGCTATGTAGACCAGACGCAAAGCATCAGGACCTCAGACCAGCTCTTTGTCTGTTACGGAGGCTGGCAGAAGCGGAAGGACGTCTCCAAGCAGAGGATGGCCCACTGGATAGTGGAGGCCATCGCCCTGGCTTATCAGGTGCCCTGTCCATTCAGGTTCAGAACTCACTCTACTAGAAGTGTTGCATCCTCGCTGACAGATATTTGTAGAGCTGCGGGCTGGGCGACCCCCAACACATTTGCTAGATTCCATAGCCTTCGTTTGGAGCCGGTATCCTCCTGTATTCTCACCTCAAACAGGTAGAAGTACTGAGAGGCCCCAGCTTCGGGTCGGCTTGCTATAACTGCTCCAGAGAGTCTGTACTGTAGACACTGTCGAGCTCCTCCGTCCTCTCGGCAGCCAGATGTGGCGGAACGTCCAGCGCCAGACCCACACTCGATGAATTCGTGAGAACCGGTAGAGGGCTGGGTTCCATATGTAGTGACCTAAATGGATCCCATGTGTGTAAATTCCACGGTATAGCCTCAGAGCCCGTGTTCCCCCAGCAGACTTCCGCCATTTTCCAAGAGAATTACAATCACCTCTAATCTTCCATATGCACCTAAACGGTTGTTCATGTGTGTAATTGCTTCCGAAACCTCCTTCGGGAAGGATGGGGCTTCCGCAACGTTCTGGTTCCAAGTGGAACGGGTACGTTTTCCCAGTGTTATCCAATCTCACTGAGTGGGTAGTGCTACGACAACAGTGACTGGCCTTCTTGTTGTGAGCCCCGGCCTACACCAAAAAGGGGCACAGGAGGCTCGCACAAGACACTGGAAGGGGCAGCATCCATGGCGCTTTGTTAGGGATCCCAATTCGTCAGCCCGACGTGACCGACTGAAAGGGAACGTCTAGGTTACGCATGTAACCCTCATTCCCTGAAGGAGGGAACGGAGACGTCACGTCCCTTCGCCACGGATGCTGTACCACCGCTGAGCGGCCGGGTCACTGGCTCGGCTCCTCAGCGAAAACCTGAGTATGCGTTGCACCTGCTGCCTATTTATGCTCGCGCTGTCATCAGCGGCAGCTGGATGTAATCATCGCATGCCAATGTGCATTGGCTCGTTTAGTTTACACTCAAAGTAGATTGGTCTCTCTAAGCGAGATCCCAATTCGCTGGTTCGACATGATTTCATTTAATCATTTTATTTTATTTAAATTAACAGAATAAATTTTAATCATTTAGTTTTGATAGTTTCCCTTTAAAAGTTTAATAGTAGTTATAGGGCCAGATTTACTAAACAGGGCAAATTAGCATTCTAGCACAATTCCATAAAAGTGCCGATGGGAGCAGAAAATTCTGTGTCTGATTTACTGAAAATGCACACATTAAAGAACACAGACGCAGCGAGATCATTTCCATAATGACCAGCGGAATCTACCAAGAGCAGTGCAAATTACTGCCTGCTTTAAGACATGCTTTTTTTGGGCGTTAAATAATGACGCAAATACCAGTAATTTGACGAGTGGAAACGTTCGCATAAATCGCATTGCGTTGTTCATTTTAATACTCTCCTCGCATAAATTTTGCGTCTGAAAGGGAAACTCCTACAAATGCATATTCAATAAGGTCAGGCCTAAAATAACTGTGTCCACGCCTTTTCAGCGCTAATTCTTCACTGCGCGTCTTTAGTAAATCCTGACAGTACAATTTTAACGCCAAAAGACTTAGTAAATCTGTTAGCAAATCTGGCCCTTAGTCTTAGTTAACAATAACAACACTGATTCAGTCATGTTAATAATTTTGCACATTGTTGGACCTATGCAGTTCATGCTAATTTTAATATTTCTAATATAAATATAACTAAATTCAAATATTTTTAAAGATCAAACTAAATAGTTTATTGTACAAGTGTTTACCATTTTGTTTCATCTTGCTGGTCACCACTTGGGTCATGAACCAAATTCGATTATTTACCTCTAGCAGATTCAACTATTATAATAAAGAGATCATTTTCATTTTCTTATCTTGTTCTCAGGAACATGTGGGTTTAACAATGATGTCTTTAACATAAGTGAGAATATGTATATAAAAAAAGACAAAATCCTGAAGTGCAAGTTGGGAAAAGTTGGCACCTTCAACGGAGGGACCACAACTGTTTCCAACAGATGCCTCTCTCGCCTTCTCTTAATCCCACCACTTCATGTCTAATTTTTCAGCTGCAATGCACTGTTGCTTAGAAACCTCACAGATTCTCAGGGCAGCTCAGTTTAAACATAATTCTGCCATGATTAGATGGCACACTATCATACCTACAGTGTTTGAGTGTGTTTGTGGAGTCTGTGGCTGCAGTCTCTGTAATTAACAAGCCTTAGCATGTTTATTTTTAATTGGATGTCAGTCACACAAATTATGGGGCAGATAAAGAAGAACCTCTCTCACTCCTCCATTCAAACATTTGGTTTGTGTGCTTCCAGTTATGTACTAACAAGCTTTCTAGAGATGAACATTGCATAATAGGATGAGTAATAAAAAAGCAATAAAATGAGCTGTGTATATTCATTCATTATCGTCAACTGCCATGCAATCACACATGCAAAAGGAACAAACAAAAGAAGCATCATGTCCTTTCAAACAGGCATGTGCCCTCTTAGATTTTGTGGATTTTGAGTGTAAATTCCAAAAAATAAATAAATTTGCATATATAATGAGCTGTCGTGCTTTTCTTTACCTCTCTTCACGGTTCTGGCCCACACAAACACGTCCTCCATGGCGGGGAGTGGGGTTGCTGCAGGTACGCTGTCGAACCTGAAATCCGATCCCGCAGCTGGTGCTGCAAGGAGCCCACGCAGTCCATGGCGTCCATGCCCCATTTCTGAGGATGGATATGTTATGGCAGTAATCACTAATCAAACGCTGGCACAGCTGGCTGCTATAATCTGATCTTCAGTTTGTTAACTGAGGATCTTAGTTAAGACTGTTATAATCCTGTTTACAATGGAAACAACATAATTGTAAGAAATGATTTAATCTTGAAAATGAGTTCAGAATCACACAGCAATGTTTGTTTCTGAAAAAATGCTTTTTCGTGGCATGGTATGGAAACTTGTTTCCACTTCAGAGTAAGGACTAAAACGAAATTAAATAAAACATAAAATTTACAGATAAAATAAGCAACACTGCAAGATATAAAAATCACATTATGTTAAACTTGCCATTTAGGAAGATACACATACAATTACAAGACATAAAAGTCACATTGTGAGGCATAAAGTGGCATACAAGAAATTTTGCAATTGTGACATAAAGTTGCAATTATGGGAAATAAAGTCGCAATTATGAGATAAAAATTTCCAACAGAGATAAAATCACAACTGTGAAATACGAATTTGAATTTGTGAAACAAAATGACAATCACAAAAAAATCAAGGCACAACTGTGAAATATAGTCACACTATGGAATATAAAATCATAACTATGTCACGCTGTATGACTGTGAGATAAAAAGTCACAATTATGAGAAATAGCAATTGTGAGACATGAAGTTACAACTGAAGAGTTCATTTGTAAAAATAGATAACATTCCAAGTAATATCAAATCAAACTGCAGTTTTTTTTGATTAAGTAATTATAACTCAAAAAAATACTAATGTTTTTAGCAAAAGCAGATAACTCCAAATTTCATGTTTCAGAGTTAAACAAAAACACTCATTTAATCTTTGTAATCTCCACAGCTGACAATGTAGATGCCTGACAAAATTTGTTGTTGTGATTACACACAATACAGGGAGCTTTTCCCTAATCATTGTAATGTGCTGCTTTAGAAAGGTTCCGTGAAAAAGTTTCCACTTTTATTTTTCTTTTACGCATATAAGAAGAAGATATCACAGGTTCATCAAGTTCATCGAAATGATCCATCTTCAATTTTTAGTCAGCTTTTACAAAACTCCTCTCAGCTTGCACGTCTTTTCAAACTGACTAGCAGCCTTGTCAGCTGACCTAAATACTGCGTGCTGATTCGCTAAAAAGGACTTATCAGGTTCTGTTAACAAACAACAAGGGCGCTTGTTGGTTTCTGCTGTAAAACGTGAACTCGCGATGCCTGAAAGTGGACAATACCAGCTTTTGTGATGAAACGTTTATGGTTCAGAACGTGCTATATGTGGAAAATAATGCATGGCAGTCAGTTTATTTTTTTAAATGTGGAGTTTATCGTTTTTTGCAAATGAACTCTTCAGTTGTCATATTTAAAATTGCAATTCTCAGATTTAAAATGACAATTCTGAGAAACGTCTTGGTTACATATGTAACCCTCGTTCTCTGAAGAAGAGAACGGAGACGTCACGTCGGTGACCGACAAATGGGGTCTCATTCCATTCGTCGGTCACCAACGTAACTCTGAGTGACCAACTGAAGGGGAACCAAGTTACAATTGTGAGATACATTATATTTTGAGAATTACAAGAAATAATGTTGCAGTTGTGATACATAAAGTCCTTATATTATAATACCTTATATTTTTAACTCTGAGGTGGAAACTGGCTTCTATATAATTCTGTCATGCCTAAAGGTGAAATGTGTAACTTCCTGTTTGTGCTTTAGTTCTTTGTACTGTATATACATTTGTGGGATGTTTGTATACCTGGAGCAGTTTGCCACTTCAACACTGATTCCTTGGCATGGCTGCCCTCCACACTGAGGGCTCGGGCTGTCACATGCTCGAGTACGACACTGGCATGAACCAACACTGCCACCATCACTATGACTGCAAGCTTTCCATCCTGACCAGGCACCAAAGTGACCATCCACAGTCACGTTCCTCACCTACACACACATAACCACACACAACAGAAAGAGAGGACATAAATAGTAAATGAGCACAGAAACAAGTAAACAAAATATGAATGCAAATAAATTATTACTGCAGATAAGGTCACATTTGCCAGTTATTAGATGAATCCAAACTAAAATATAGCTTTCAGCATATTAGATTTGTGACAGCTGAAAATAGCACGGGCTCCTCTTTGGAAAATGAACACGCTTTACAATGAGCAAATATTTTCATTTGAGGCATTATATGAGAATGTAGTAATGAATAGCTAATGTAATTTTGTTATTGCACTCTGGTTATTAACATCTGAGGTATCAGATACAGGACAACATATTTTGTGAACAAAGGGAGAAGGTAATGTTATCTAGCACATAAAACACAATGAGTTCTGTGGAAAAGACTGTCAATGCATTATGAATAGAGATGAATAAATGACCCTCTGTGTGGATAGAAATAGTTTGAGCTCTTTGTGTACCAAACGCAAAAGAGAGTCACATTTCCAGTGTGGTGGAAAAGTAAAAACAAACCTCATTTTCAAAGGCCTCGCTTTTCCTTTAAATATAGATGGGGTTTCTGCCAATTTTAAGACAGGGATGATACAGAGAAAACAAATGTGGTTCTTTGTTTATTTCCATAACGTGTCAACCTCCAGATGGGCTTTGTGAATGAAGTGTGTCTCCATCTAGCCTTACTGTGCTCTACTACTGAAATCATTTTAGATCTGTCACTCAACCTCAGACACCTGGACACAATCACACTCTGAAGACGGATAGGCAAAAAATATGTGGATATATTATCCAAAAGGACTATGTCAAATGACCAGGATGTGGTAGTGTATGTGGTTTAGGTACAAATAATTTTTTAAACATGAATGTCATATTAGATTTCACATTGAATATCAAATCTGACAACCTGAACTAATCTTGCTATATCAAAAGAAGCTTAACTTATCTGATATATTTTAGAAACTACTAATTTTGACTCAGGGATTTTACTAGAACTATAAAACACAAGTGCAACAAAACCTTAAGAAAGAAAAAAAAAAATTATATAAAATAAAATCTAAAATAAATTATCAAAATGCGAATCAACTTTTCAAACCTTTTTCCCATTTTTTTAACATTTTTCAAAATTGTTTTAAATACAATGTCAGTTACAGTTCCACCCCAAACAAACAAGCAAACAACACCCCCCCCCAAACAAAATCACAAAACAAAAAGAAACAAAAAAAAACATAAAACCTTTAAAACAAAAGAAAACAAAAAACAAAACAACAAAACAGTCATTGCATGTTTGGAGAAATAAAAGTGGCATTACGTCATTGACCTTGTATGAGCAGGTGGATGAAATTGTAAAAACAAATAAACACAAAACCCCCTTAAAAACAAACCAAAATCACAAAACAAAAAACCCTAACAAAACAAAAAACTACAAAGAAGCAAAACAAAACATTCATTGCATGTTTTGGGAAATAAAAGGTTTAGAAAAAAAAGAGGCATCACATCATTGACTTTGTAAGAGGTGAATGAAATTGGAAAAAACAAACAAATAAACAGAACACTCCCCCCCCCCCCCCAAAATAAACCAAAATCACAAAACAAAAAACTCTAACAAAACAAAAGAGTCATTGCCTGCTTTGGGAAATAAAATGTTTGGACACAAAAAATAGGCATCCCGTCATTGGCCTTGTAAGAGAAGGTGAAAGAAACTGGAACATTTTGCAGGCAGGATACAAATCTGCATCTTCCACACAAGCACCACGGCATTCGGGGCACATTTTTGATTGTTGCTTCCAACAACAAAAGACATCTGGACCTCAAAATGTGTAACCAATATGTGTAAACAACATGTGTGAAACTAAATCAATAGAAATCTTGCATTCTAGTGAAACTGAGACTGAAGCCTCCCACACTTTTACACTTCCCTGTTTGTGTTCAACAATTCCATGCTGCTTTCTTCTGGCAGCGTGGGAGGCAACTTGCTATTACACAAAATGTCATTTCTCAGCTACAGCTACAAGGTCTTTTACCTAAAGACCCTGTGAGACTGCCACAATGCCTGATATAGTTTATAGTATCTGCGCATCTACAAATACGTGTGTGTGTGTGTGTGTGTGTGTGTGTGTGGATTGTGGTATCAGAGCTGTGGTATCTCACAAAACACTGCATGTAACCTTTAGAACATGAAACCACGTGAAGAGCAAGTGTCTAAATATTTTCAGAGCCACTATACATGGGAGGGACGTAATGGATTGGACAAAGGATTCTGGGAGTGATCTACAGGCTGGGAGGCCTCAGGCAGGGGCACATGTCAGCACAAAGGAGTGTGGGAATATGAAGCCATGTTACCAGAGAATGCCATTCAACAAAAAGATGGCTGACGGCAAATACTGCTGCGCTTTGTTTCTTTGCACACAAGCGCTATTTACTATTAGCCTCATATTCTCTTTTTGAGTACAGAAGGAGGAAAAGTTTGTTTTGCTGCAAAAGCAGCAATACACCAGATCTGCACTGTCTCAGCACTGTCTGTCCATCACCTGCAACGTTTCCTCAACATTGTAATAAAACACTTCTAAGAGTGTCTGCTGTTATGAGAAAAAAAGTTGATCCTGCAAGTTACGGTTGAAGCGGGCACATTTGTCAATTTTTTTTTCATCGACAGACTGGATCAGCATCAAGAGTCTTCATAATAAAAAAAACATTTGGCTTTGAGGGCTGAGGCACTGCGTGAATGATTGAAGTGCATTCTGGATACTCACAGGACACTGTGTGATGCTCTGCTCCCATTGGCTCATGCTGACACTTTCTTCCAGGGTGGTGCATTTCTTGAGCACCAGATCCCAGCCGCAGTACGGATCCCTGGCCCCCACACAGGCACTGAGAGAAAGAGAGAGAGAAAGAACAGATGCTCATCGTGATACGAAAGTTTATGGCAACAATCAACTGTAAGAAGACAAAACAAGAGCAGAAGTGAAGATGTCATGTAACAAGAAATCCAATTGGTCTTCATGAAAGCATACTGTTCACAAGTTTTACAATTGACAACTTCCTTCCCAGTCCAAAAACATCATATATTGACATTAAACCGCAAATACGGCTTATGAAATCTTTCTGACATCAGAAACTTGAAGACGTTAACCATCAGGAACCTGAAACATGAACAAATAGGACAGATACCATTGTTCATAAACAGCAGCAGAATAAATAATACAATTAAAATAAATTAAATAAAATAATTTATATTAAATTGTAAAAGTCCACTAAAAATACACTGTTCCTGGCTGTGTGTAGCACCTACAGCTCTGCACATCCTTTTGAAGCAAACATAGCAAGAGTTAATGAGAAGTTTCTCAATTTCACATACAGAAAGAGCATTTACATCAAAGTCTTAAAGGTACACCGTTCTAAGCATCGGCGTAGAATGCGTGGGGGACGTGTCCCACTTTTAATAACATGTAAAATCGTCCCTCGTGCTTTTATTCAGGCAAGTGTGTTCACATAGAGGTTTTCAAGGGCCTGTGTGAATAAATCTAGATTTAAATTCAAAGAGACAGGATAGTCTGTGCATGACCTGATGTTTTATTTGTTTCCAGAATGAGGCGATGTGAACACGACGGAGTGCTTACTTTCATGCAGTGTGTATGTTTCATTCATACTCGAAGTCGGAGTCCAAGCCAGACTCATAGAAGTAATAACTTATGATGTACAAGGAAATCCCTAATATGGACAAAAGCATCCAGTAATCGCTGTATAAGCTGAATAAAAAGCAGAAACATTTGGACTGATGAAACGTGAAGACATTAAACACACAACTGAGACAATATATGGTTTATGTGTGTTTTTCAAGTCATCTCCAGGTAATAAATAAAGTATATGAATAATGCAGTGCTAATTGACATAGCATTTATTACAGTATAGAAACTACTCTGACTTATTCTGTGATAAAAATGGAAAAAAGGGTTTGTAGTAGATAAACAAATCATAAAATTGTCATTAGGAAAAATATAAGAAAAATATTATAGAATACAAAATATTGGTTATTGTCCAGCAGTCTATTTGATTATATATATATATATATATATATATATATATATATATATATATATATACAATTATTATTATTATTATTACATTTCTGTCCCCCTCACTTCTGAAATGATGGCTACACCCCTGCTTCTAAGACACAAAAACGGGTTGAAAAATCATCATGTAAATTAAATTCTGACACTAAATAGAACAAAAAAAAAGTTGAATAACTTTATAAATGTACCTCTGGGAAATAAATAGAATGGTAAAAACATAACATATGAGTCCTTTAAAAAGTTAAATACCTTAAAGAGCACACATATTTCTTAATATAAATATTGCTTGCTTTGACATAACTGGGAATATTTCCCTTGAGTGCTGGTAATAACTTTCATCAGAAACAGAGAACAGCCCTGAGATGCACCGAATAGCTTTTCAAACTCATTGAGGACTATCACAGCAGTCATCAGCACGGATGGAAAGATGAAGCCAAGCGTTCAGTGCTGTAAAATACAGTGACACAGCAATGTGAATGTCAGCAGTGTAAACCAGGCACTTTAAAACGGCCCTGTTATGGCATGTGACTGTTTATTAAAACAAAATTTGCATTAGTTCCTCTTTCTGCTGTCAGAAAGTATAGAGGTGTGAGTAATTGACCTCTCCCAATCTTTAACCGCTTAAGAGGATAGAAAAAGCTCATCAGGCAAAACTCAGCTCATATTCACATAACTCAGCGCTTTTCATTGGAATGCAAATGGAGAGAGATGATGAACAGGCTGCCATCTCCCCTTATGAGCAGAGATTAGAGAAGTGTTCTTGATATGAACGCCTGGAGGCACAATGTCAAACATGATGATTGTTCTTTGTTGCCCTCTGGCAGAGAATCTTTGTGACATTACATTTATTCTTGCATAGTGAAAAAAAATTACGTTGCAGGCATGTATGCGCTCGTAACATTAGTAGTATCGTTTATCTTGCCAGGAATCAAAAATTTGGTATTATTAAAAGCAATCATGAAATGACAATTGCACATCACATAAAACATGAAATTTGCAAGGAAAACTAATGGGTAACACTTCACAGTAAGGTTCAGCTTTTCAACATTAGTGAATTCATTAGGTACTAACAATGAACAATACTTTTACAGAATTTAACCATTTAGGATATTAATTTCTGTACATACCAATATATTTCAGCAAGTAAATACAGCAAATTAACATTAATTATGAACAAAAATGAATTAACAATTAAAAGATAAGGTAACACTTTAGTATAGGGACCAATTCTCACTATTAATTTAGCATGCCTATTATTAACATATTGGCTGTTTATTAGTACTTATAAAGCACATATTCTGCATGACCATCTTCTGCATCCATAATCCTGCCCAATACCTACTTAACAATTACCTTACTAACTGTTAATAAGCAGCAAATTAGGAGTTTGAGGCAAAAGTCATAGTTAAAGGTTTGTTAATAGCGAGAACTGGACCTTAAAATAAAGTGTGACCAAAGATAGTATAAAGCATCAAACTAAATTAATAAATGCTTTATAATAGTCAATTTTTAACACAGTTAACAAATTGAATCTTACTGAAAAAAATCAGTGGCATAAAAAAGCAACAAAATATAGCCTTGGACTTAATTTGACTCTTTTTACTCTTTGTTAATATTTTTTTTTCTCATGGCCACATGGCCTTTGTACACACATACACACACACACACACACACACACACAAAAAGAAAAGTTGTCAGGTGCAGAAAGTTATTATATTTTGATGAAAGGGTTGACATAATGAAGGTGGATGAAAGATGTGTCAAGCTTCAAAAAGGACAAAACAAAAACCCAAAACTAAACTATCCTAAAAGTCCATATAATCTGTATGGATTGAATAAGGTGCGTTTCCATTACAGATTTGCGCAAAACTTTGGCGATATTTTATAAATGTCGATAAAAAAGTATTTCGAAATGATGGTGTTTCCATTAACCAATGTTATGCGACTAATATTGAACCTTTAGCCTCTCGCGATAAGTCATGGCAACGGATTTTGGTGAGATTTGACGGATTTTGGATGTATTTATTCAAAGGAGGCGTAAGCGTGTATCTTTACAGAAGCACCACGGAGGCCACTTCAAAAACATGCGTGGCCTGGCTGGAATAAACACAAGCGTTGACTAGAGTGGCCGCAATCAGCTTCAGTGGCCGTATCAGAGCCACACTGCGCCGCAGACGTGTGCAGTGTAAATTGTCTGAAGCATTAATGGCAGGGAAAGCCCCTTATATTCGAGAGCGACCACGTATGAAGTGTTTCTTGGAGGTTATAGTACACTGAAGAATGATTATATGACTTTTTACATACGCCATGTGACCTGTAAATGCGAAAAAAACGTATCCATTGTAGTTTTGCGAAATATTCCTTTTTCGAATTGCCTGAAAAATAACAACCTCAATAGAGCGTAAAAACTTTTTTGCGATATATGGGAGTTTTTGCGAAATTGACGCGTTTCCATTAGGCGTATTTTCAATTCCAATTTTAATTTGCGCAGATTGAAGGGTAATGGAAACACGCCTATATAGTCCTTAGACACCATATAAAATTTAACATGGATGAGGCTGTTAAACATAGTCTTACAGTGTTTACAATAGAACGGATTGTGTGAAGATCATATAATTTTCACAACTACTGTTTTTTGAGAAATACATTTCATCAGCTAAACAATTGGCATGTTGATCGCACTGTACTTCTACCACTCAGCTTCGTCAAAACTGGTGCTAAGTCATTTCTAAGTCATCTAGAAACAAGACCTTTTGTGTTTAGTTTTGACATGAAGGTGAATAAATGACGACATTTTTCATTTTTGGGAAGTAGTTCTGAATTTCTACCTAGATGTTGTACATCTATCAGCTGAGAAGCAGCAGTACTCACTCTCTAGATTTGTGGAAGTTGCAGCGCATCAGGGGGATTTTGATGACCTGGTCTCTGACTCCCACAAATAGCTCACTGCGGCTGTGAAGTATGAGCAGGCTGCGGATTGACTGCCTCTTCTTTGGGGGGAAAAGCTCAATCTCATCCAGCAAACAGCTACCTGTGGTCTGGTTCAGCGGAGAGAGCACCTTCTTAATAGTGCCGTAATCTAGAAAGCAGAAAGAGAAATTTGAGAACAAGTGTGTTAGATATTAGAGAGAAGGTAAGAGAGGGGGGGAGAAAAAGAGTGAGGAATCAGTTTAGGTGATCAAGTGGGGCATCTCTGATGACCTGGTGAGATTGAAAGGAAATGATGTCAGAGAAGCAGCAGTGGAGAATGACCTCAGATCTCTTATATCACATGAGAATTCTATAAAGTGCTAGTCTGCCACCTGGGCTGTCAACTTAAATATGGATGTGCTATTTGGATCATAAAGGGCAAAGAGAGTGAACTGACTACTCTCCAGAGAAGATTCATTATCTTCTCCAAAGGGTGGCTTTTGTGCAGTTGAAATGAGGGCAGAATTATCGGCTGAATCACGTTTCGCAAGTTACACATGTGGTCTGTGACTCCATGGAGGACATTCATTGGTCTCATAATGTCAAAAAGAGTGAACTGGATTGGTTTGATAAGCTATATAATATCTGTTTTATCCTCTCAGTAGTTGCTGTTATTCTTCTGTTCACTCCAAAGCGGCCTGTCAAATGTTTTATAGGAGCCATACAACATGTGGGGCAATGAACTTTTAGATATTACAAGAGCCACTGATTAGGTCCCTGCCCTTGTCAAAACAGGCTTCGGTGCTCTATTTCATTCCATTCGACTGTGAAATTCCACCTACGTTCCTCACACTTCAAGCTATTATTGTCTGGCATGAATTGAATTGAGGCTAACTTTATAAAAATGGCGCATAAAGGACTGTTTGCCATAGAAGAGGATTTATCTTATAGTGCCTCTCAAATATTTTAATCTTGAGTGCACGTCATTATCCTGGAATGCAAGAGACTGCAATGTTGAGCATTAAATGATTAATTCATCATTTACTCATCCTCGTGTTGTTCCAAATGTGTATGACTTACTTTTTCTTTTGGAACATCAAAAGAAAGACTTTTTTTTTTTTTGCCAGTTTTCCATACAATTAAAATTAATGGGAATTAAAGTTTTAAACTTCCAAAAAAAAAAAAAAAGTGCTATATAAAAGTATCACAAAAGTGATTGCTACAGCATATGCGCAATATTTTTGACTTCTGAAGTCATATGAGAGCTATGTGTGAGGAACAGACCAGTGTTACTAATGTTAAAACTATGAAAAATTGCTTTCAGTAATTAAAATTAAAACTGCAATAAAATAAGATACAAATATAAGAAATACTGCCTTGGCAACTAACTGAAGTTTAAGTTAATGTATTAAAATGACTAAAACTAAAATAAAAATTAATAAAAAAATACAAAATTAACAAATAATAATACTAAATTAACAGACTGAAATTAAAGTTATTACGTCAAACTTTGGTAGCCATGTCCAATCTGTGAATAAATCTTTCTTTTGAGTCAGATCTTTTTAATGAATCAGTTAAATCAGTTCACCAAAGGTTTTTTTTTTTAAGTTCTGAAAGACTTGGAATATTGAGAATGGACCGCTTTTAAGACCGGAAGCCATTTGTGACCATTAAAATTCTCCTTTTTCTGTTTCACAAAGAAATAAAGTGATACAGATTTGAAATGACATGACATTTTGACAATGACATTTTTTGTGCGAACAATACTTTTTTTCCCTTGTTTGCTATTCCATTCCTTTATTCCCTCACTGTCAGCCTAGACAGACATTGTGAATGCTGTTAAATCAGCATGAGGCTTTGACTTCTGCCAATAATCGAAAACAGTTGTTGTATTCCAGAAATAAAACCAAAGACACGCTGCTCACCCTATTAGCAAACCGCTTTTAAACCCTGACTGTCCTGTGTGTTTATGTTGTACAATTTACCAAGTGTCTCCTTCCCTTTAACAAGTGTTTATTTTACACAGTTCTTTAACAACTAGTGTTCCTGTAATTTAATTTCTGTTGACAGGTAACTAGATGTTCAATGTTTTTCAGCAGTGCACAGGCCAGAGCAGACAGACTTGCTCTGGTGTGCATCTGGATAGCAAATGACAGCTTACAGTACATTTTTTTCCATATGTAAGCACATGTTGCCTTTGATGTTTTATCACTGCTGTGTCTAATGCCTTTATTCAGCCTGGTGACCAACTGTTGCTTGCTTCAAAGACCAGTGATTCAAGTGGACCAATTACTTGAGTCAGTTTTCCCCTGTGCCTCCCTTATGGCAATGCAGCCTTCACTCAACAAAGTTTTGATGGTAAAAGAAACATTCTAATAAGCTGTGGGTTTAATAAGAAGTCGGCCACCTGGGATTCTCTGACTACTTTCATATTACAGGCTTTAATGTTCATTTCAGTTTTTTTTTTTTTCCTCAGTTCTGTACTTTTAACTATTCACTATTTATATTCTTGTTTGTTAGTGTCCCGTATCTGTCTTTAGTTTGAATCAACTGACAGGCTTGTATATATGTATCTGTGTACTTACATTACTGTTCAAAAGTATGAGGTCATTAAAATTTTGCTTTTGAAAAAAGTGTCATTGGCTCACCAAGGCAGCATTTATTTGATTAAAAAAAAAAAAAATACAGAAAAAATGAAATATTATTACAATTTAAAATAACTGTTTTAAATTTTAATATATTTAAAAATGTAATTTATTCCTGTGATATGAAGCTGAATTTTCAGCAGCCATTACTCCAGGCTTCAGTGTCACATGATCCTTCAGAAATCATTCTAATATGCTGATTTGCTGCTCAAATAATATTATTAATGTTGATACCTTTATTTTAGGATTCCTTAATCAGTAGAAAGTTCAAAATAGTAGCATTTATTTGAAATATATATTGTATTTTAATGCATCCTTGCTGAATAAAAGTATTCATTTATTTAAAAGAAATATATATACCTCAAACTTGTCAGCTGTGACTTTATTTCTTATTTTTAACTTTATTTTACAAATTATATTTTCTATTTTTGACTAAGGCGGAAATGAGCTTCTGTACTAATCAGATCACTCACTATTAGCATCTGTCACAGTTATGTCAGTCATGTCTTGTGTTTCCCCCTCTATGCCCTTAGTTGGTCCTTCCTGTTCCTGTCCTCGTCAAGTTTGATTGTTTATGATTTCATTCAGGTGTGTGTAGTTAATTATCCTGTGTATATTAGTTTCTGCCTGTTCTGTTAGTTTTCGTCTGGTCTACTCATTACTCCCGGTGTTCCTGTGTGTCTGCCTTGCCTTGTCTTGTCTTGTCTTGCCCTGTTATGTTGGATTTTGGATTAAAGACTGTTATTTGAGTTATCTTCATCTCCTCGCCTCCCTCGTGTGTGTGCACCGTGACAGCATCTGCCACAACTAACAGACTGCATTTGCAATTCTGCAGAAAGTAGTGTGCTATTAGTAGAGCATCTTATTCTGTAACTCCATTAAACATCATTAGTAATGTATATCTAATGCGATGCTTATTTTAGACTATATTAAATGTGCATAAATGTTAATACTACATACAGACCTCCTCTTTTTTTCTATGTAAAGGTGATGTGGTACTGTACCTGTTGCTAGATAAATGATGTGATAGAGCATGTCTTTGCCCTGCACTACATCCACGGCCACATGGGAGAAGCGCACATTGTCCTCCATGAAGTATGGCACAGGAACGACGGGCTGCACCACCTCGTGCATCAGAATGAACTTCTGTGCGTCCTGCAAATTCCTCTCCGTTAAGTTCACATAGGAGCCGTAATCTATAGTGCCACACTGAGAAAGAACAAGAGAGATACAAACAGAGAGAGGCTGATAAGAAAAAAAAAAAAAAGGATTAATGGTTTGTAAAGAACTGAGAAAAAGTCACTAAAAGCTGTTGGTCTGAAGAACCCATTTGTTGTATGAAATCATGATAATTTCATCTATAGGAAAGGATTTAGAAATCTGGCAGTTGTTTCCCTAAATTACTGTTTTCCTCCCTGAATAAGATTTTACATGCAGAAAGTGGCTTCACAAAACCTGCACTCTCTCTTGGATCACATATAATCAACATCAATCAGTAGGAGATCAACGCAGGCATAATTCTACTCAAATGGGGTGCATGTTGGTCTTTCAAGAACAGAATATACGGCAAGCCATTTTCCATCAATGCTGGAAGCCATAAATTTGAAGCTCGTAAATCTGGCCTTAACAACATGGACAAATGCTTGATGAAGATGTCACAGCAAGCTAGATAAAGTGGGGCTCCTGTACGTCATGAATCCTTGTGGTTCAATGAGAAAAAGAATGAAGAAAAAGACTTTTCACGTGGACTTTGGAAACTTAATTATCAGGTCACAGAGATCAGCTGATCCAAAATAGACATCCATGCTGATCAGACAGTTTTTAAAGGGTTTAGATATGGTAGTCAAGTCATTTTAATGGGGTCATTACCAGGTCCGCATAGAATCTGCACCCAATTCCAACAGAAAGCGCTGAAGATTTTCAAAGAATCTGAACACGTCATTCAGAGCATCTGGCCCTTGTGTGTTTGTTATTAGAGGTGAAACATGTAATCGAATTGGTTTTCAACACAATTTACTATGTTTAAATTCATTCCGTACAATTTCATCCAAAATCAGCACAGAAAATGTAAATAAAAAGTCTGCAGATTCCTTCTGGGCCTGGTAATGGATCTCGCTGCATTAAAACACATTTAACTGCTTTAGATTAACCCTCCAACAATTACCAGCAATTTAGGGTGAATACTTTAGACAAAGAGTTTGACCATGAGTTTAGATTTCTGAAGAAAGTCTTAAAACGAAATGCACTTCAGACTCAGTCATTGTGAAGTGGCTGGCAATACCCCACAGGAGATAAATACCAGCTTTATTAGCTCTTATCATTGTAATTGTCCTGCCAAAAATGTTATAAGTTGGCAACTTCATTAATAAATTCACGAGCATTACAAAGACATGGAAATGGAGGCAAATTAACAACCATGAGAGAGGCTTGAGGAACCGTGGCCAGATCCGTCTCCCCTCCGCTATCATCGACAATATCAGACTTGGGTGTTTGTGGGTTTTGGATAACTGGACAGTGCTCAGAAAAATAAAAATTCACCTCACATATTCTTTTTTTTCTGTGAATAAACAGGCAAACACGAGGCAATAAAACCAAAAACAATAGTCACCATCTCGTTTTAATTGGGCACACATAGGTGGTAGTTGAGGTCAGAAAGTCAATTATTTTTTTGGTTGTTTACCGCTGGATTGCTGCCAACAGAAAGAGACCTGGCACTTTTCACATATACTGTATTATTTGGCATTAGAGCAGCAGAGACACAAATCCCACATTTTTTGTTGTTATTAACCCAGAATGAAATATAGGGAGTTTTTAAAATATGGTGATTTTGACCTGTCCCACCTCAATTGTATTTAACAATTAAAACACCATCATTTCGACATAATCTGTTAAATACAAATTCAATTAAATTTACAAATTAAAGTAAAAATATTTATATTATCTAATTTTAATGAGTTCCTACAGCATTGTGGGAAGACAAAAAAGTTGTGTGTGTGTATTTTTACACTTATTGTGTTCTTGACTGAATTCAAGTCAAGTTCAAATCTGTCACCTGAATTATTTTTCACGAGTTCATGCTTACATATAATAAACTGAGTAAAGGTTACGTGTATTTGGCGTGCTGTCCAGGGTGAGGGCTCCGAGCTCGGTAATGACTCCCAAGCCCGGAGTGCTCCCCCAAAGATGCAATTAGCGTGGAACAGCAGCCAGAGACAGGCGTTGATAACCCCCCAAAATTTGCAAGGCTTAGGGTTGGAGGGGTGCTGGATGTTGCTTGGAGTAGAATCGTTGCGGTGGTACCTGGAAAGAGAGTGAGGCTTCTGCGGAAGCGAGCACTGCGGCGTCATCTGAAAAGAAAATGGCTTCTACGGAAGCAGGCACTGCTGCAGCATCTGAAAAGAAAATGTGGCTTCTACGGAAGCGGCCACTGCAGCGGCAGTATCAAATGAGCAGGGCACTGCTGCAGCAGTATCAAATGAGCAGGGCACTGCTGCGGCAGTATCAAATGAGCAGGGCACTGCTGCGGCAGTATCAAATGAGCAGGGCACTGCTGCGGCAGTATCAAATGAAGCAGGGCACTGCTGCGGCAGTATCAAATGAAGCAGGGCACTGCTGCGGCAGTATCAAATGAAGCAGGGCACTGCTGCTGCAGTATCAAATGAGCAGGGCACTGCTGCGGCAGTATCAAATGAAGCAGGGCACTACAGCGGCAGTATCAAATGAAGCGGTCACTGCTGCGGCAGTATCAAATGAAGCGGTCACTGCTGCGGCATCTGAAAAGAGGAGGCGGCTTCTGCGGGAGCAGACACTGCTGCGGCAGTGGGGAATTACAGACAAAAGCTCCTGCGGGAGCAGTCACTGCTGCGGCAGTGGGGAATTACAGACAAAGGCTCCTGCGGGAGCAGTCACTGCTGCGGCAGTGGGGAATTACAGACAAAGGCTCCTGCGGGAGCAGACACTGCTGCGGCAGTGGGGAATTACAGACAAAGGCTCCTGCGGGAGCAGACACTGCTGCGGCAGTGGGGAATTACAGACAAAGGCTCCTGCGGGAGCAGTCACTGCTGCGGCAGTGGGGAATTACAGACAAAGGCTCCTGCGGGAGCAGTCACTGCTGCGGCAGTGGGGAATTACAGACAAAGGCTCCTGCTGGAGCAGTCACTGCTGCGGGAGTGGGAAGTAGAGATAGAGGCTCCTGCGGGAGCAGGTACTGCTGCAGCATCTGAAAAGAAAACATGGCTTCTACGGAAGTGAGCACTGCTGCAGCATCTGAAAAGAGAAGGAGGCTTCTGCGGAAGCAAGAACGCAGGCCACCAGTGTTGCCAAATAATTTTCAGGTAAAAAACAAAATAAATAAACCAAAAAAAAAATAAATAAATAAAAAAAATAAAAAAAATAATATATATATATATATATATATATATATATATATATATATATATATATATGTATGTATATATATATATACGCTAAGGCGGGTCATTTGTTTCTAAAAGTTGTTTAAATGACGTCGCGACATCATTGGACGTTAATGTCATTATGTAACCATGACACAAATTGCTTAGAATACACACTGAAATTACTCAAACTTTCCGTATTTCTCACCAACATTTTACCTGTATTTAATTTGAGGTTCATTTTCATAAGATTCTTTGATGAATATAAAGTTCTATCTTTTGGAATGTCTTTAATCAAATCTGCAACCCTGTTACCCATTACATATCATTTAATTTTTTCTATTGAATAGAAAAATTATATAATTGTGTTTACTATTAGAAAATAACAAAAACCACTCAAACAACAAATACTGTTAACAGGGTCAACATTTTCAAAACCTTATCAAATAATGGAAAATAAAACTCAGAATGACTTCTTGATGAAGAGGATGATGATCAACATTCTTTGAAGGTTAAGCACCTCCTTTCACTGACCGTTTGAGAGTTTCAGGGCCTATTCTGTACCCAATTTTTGGAAAGTGCCACTTAACTTTTAAAGCAGATGGAGCGAATGCATACTGTCCGTAAAAGTGGCTGTCATTTTCTGGGTGCTTACCTGAAAGTCAGGGTTGGGATTGGGGTAGGGCAGCCAAGCGGAGCGTGAGTTCTCCTGGTACTTGAAAGGCCCACTGAACACTTGGGTAATAGCGCTCAGATTGAAGGCGCACACTGCTGATGCGGCAATGCTGTTGCTGAGAACAGAGTCAGAAGTAGGCAGTCAGCACACACAAACACACACACAAACACACACACACACACACACTTATAAGCAACACTTTTTTTCACTGACAATCATTAAAGCATAGTGGATCATAATGTGAAAAATGTATCTGTCCATTGCTGACTGTGATACAGATCACACACTACTAGAGAGATAACAGCAGGTAAGCAAAAAAACAAAAACAAAAACAAAAAACTAAAGAAAAAAGGCAAATGTATAGTTTTAAAATGACAGTGTCCTCAAAAAAAACAAACAAAAATAAATAAAAACCTATGCAATTAATAACAGGTTTTGCTGATAATGCAGACCATAAAACTGAAGTTCTGCAGGAAATAATGGGTCATAAGCTGACTTCTGTGGTTTGAAACCCTGAACATATCTTAAAACTGTGTGTTGTGATCAAAAGGTGCTTTACTCACACATTAGTAGTGAAAATCCCATAGAGAAGCTCAAGTTCAGGCAGGAAAAAGGTTCCCTGCAGCTCGTTGTAGTTGAATGGAATCTCGCCCGGCCGAGAGCAATTAAGCCTGGCCTTCATAAAGGTGGTCCAGGTGTCCTCCAGCAGAAATCGGCCCCCAATGTCGTTCTTGCAGACGCGGGCGGCACGAGAGAACACCGTCCGGCCGCAGTCGTGCTCCACAGCGTTCTCACGGAAGAAGAAGTAGGTGAAGTTGCCGATGTCATAGGAGGAAACGAAGTTGGGCTCTGAGTTTGACAGAAACGGGGGACAGGATGACAGTGATTAATAACGGATTGTACATGGAACAGAACCGCTGGCCCATCGAGATGCATTTATTAATCTTATGCTTAGGTAATGGACGAACTCATTTGTCATGGGAGAAGAGAAAGGTTACGATGAGAAACGATCAAAGCGAGCTTACTCGTTTAATTAACGTTCTCCATTCAAAACAGATGAACGTACGAGCCTCTCAAAGGCAAAAAGAGCAACCGTCATGGCCAACTTCGTAAGATTCAAAGTGAGGAGGTGGTTGTGATTGACAGCGAATTCATTTTCTTTTGTAGTGTGGAGCTTTGCACATTTGCACAACATAAAGTAGGAAAAAAATCAATTGGAAAAAGTTAATGTAATGTAAATGCAAATCAGGTAAAATTCTTCTCTGTCAAGATTTTCTGATAATAATTTTTAAACCCATCAGCTCAGGCAGTTTTTTTCAATTTGGACGTTGATGTTTAGGTTTGAAGAAAAGATTAAGGTCTACAGTTATAGGGAAAGTTCATTCAAAAATGAAAATTCTGTCATCTTTTATATATATTTCCATATAATGGAAGAAAATGGTGACTAAACGTCAAATTATCTTTTGTGTTCCACAGAAGAAATTAAAGGGATCGTTCACCCAAAAATGAAAATTCTGTCATTAATTACTCACCCTCATGTCGTTCCAAACCTGTAAGACCTTCGTTGACCTTCAGAACACAAATTAAGATATTTTTGATGAAATCCGAGAGCTTTCTGACCCTCCATAGACAGCAACGTAACTGACACGTTCTCAGACACAGAAATGTAGTAAGGACATCGTCAAAACTGTCCATGTGTCATCAGTGGTTCAACTGTAATTTTACGAAGCTGCGAGAATACATTTTGTGCACAAAGAAAGCAAAAATAACAACTTCATTCAACAATTCTTCTCCCCTGAGTTACCGTCTTCCGCCAGTCGTTATTTTTGTTTTCTTTGCACACAAAAAGTATTCTCGTAGCTTCATAAAATTACGGTTTAACCACTGATGTCACATGGACTGTTTTAACAATGACAGTTGCATTGCTGTCTATGGAGTGTCAGAAAGCTCTCGGATTTCATCAAAAATATCTTAATTTGTGTTCCAAAGATGAAGGTCTTACAGGTTTGGAACGACATGAGGATGAGTAATTAATGACAGAATTTTCATTTTTGGGTGAACAACCCCTTTAAGTCATTCAGGACTGGAATCACATGATTATGAGTAAGCAATGACAGAATTTTCATTTTTTGGGTGAACTGTTCATTCAAGATGGTCAATTTTGCTTTTGTGCCAAAATCTAATATCATACTCCAGCCAAAACACCAATGGTTTGGTTTTGTTTTACAAGCCAGATGGACACAACTGGTGATTAAAATGACTAAAACTGTATTCATTTTTGTGTAGTGTTGTTCACAGTTTTTAAGGATGATGGCATGTTGCACAACCCACTCATGTTGGCATATGCTATTTTGTCTACCTTATATGATATGATTGATGCTGTACCAAAACACAGTCAAACTTAACTAGATACATGCTTTATGAAGCAAACAACAAAAGATCTGGGAAGCACTTTCTCACCTATTTTAAAATACCATAAGTATATTTATTTTGCTTTTCCAAATATGCACATTTACATTTAAGTTACACTTGCATTTATTATTGTTCTTGCAGATGTATGAAGAATTATCAGAACAGACCTGCAGCCTATTTTTGTGTTGTGAACCTCCAGTTGAGAACAACTGCACTAATTAACCAAGGAGAGTTCTTCAAAACAGATGTGCTACCTAAACGAACATCTCACCCCCCCCCCCCCCCCCCCCCCCCCCCCAATGTGACCATTTACACCCCCTTTTGTTTTTCACAACCTCTAATGTGGAACAAAAAAGCCAATGTTAGGCAGAACTGTTAGAAACTGACAGCCTCAGTCACCAGACACTTTCATTACATCTTTTTTTTTCATGAAATAAAAGTGAACAGTGATGGAGGCTGTCATTCTGCCTAATATCTTCATTTGTGTTACAGAAAGAAATTCATACAGTTTTGGAACGACATGAGGTGAGTAAATGATGACAGAAATTCCATTTTCAGGTGAACTATACCTTTAAAGAAGCAACTTGTGCCACATTTTCATTAAATTACATTTTTGCAAAAGCCACAATTAGTCATTTGATTTCTATTAATGGCTTTAGTTTTTTCTTGTAATGCCATAATTGAATGAAATATCTTTCATACAATACCATTGAGCCATTTGGAGTTGTATTGAGCAGTACGCAGAGGTGGAAGTCCTCCCAGGCTGCGGTAGATTGCCGGGTCCCTGCCGGAGAAGTCCATGGCTGTGGCGGCATACAGCTCCCCACTGGAAGTGATGAGGGCAGTGGAATTATGCAGAGGGTTATAGGGGCAGCGTGCCATCCCACTGATTTGATCATGGACCTCGGTCAGGTTAGTCAGCTGTGCAGAGAAACAGAGATTGAATTCAGACACCCTGGAATTTTAAACCAGAAAGGCTAGTAAATATCTTAGCCAGACCTAAAATAATTTTGAATGCAGTATTAGTTTGTTTTGAGTCTAAACAGAGAAATATGTCCAAACATTTCCACGGACGGAAATCTCGAAGATGTTCTAATTTTGTTTACGCAAGGCGCTGATGTGGCAGTGAAAACTATTCGAATCATTTATTACTGCGGAAACGCTCGGCCTACTTCCAGCCGTGTCGTGTGCTATTTTGTGAGACGGCAAAAATGTTTATCTCATTACTTGGTTGTCACGCCTAGTGGCGGCTGCAATAGCTAAATGCTAAACGATCGCAACACACCCGTTCTGTCCTTATGTGCAGTACGGCAAAGCCTTGATTCTTGCTTAACGTGACATTTAGCCAGCAATGGGAAGCTACCGTGACAGGGAGGTAACTTACATTTGTATACAATAAGCACAAGGGATATGCCACCAAAGGAAGTGAGTATGACTTTTCGTGCTGGTCCAAGTTTTTTGAACCGATTTCTGTTCCTTCACGCCAGCAAACGGAGACATCCAGAAAATTCTCCATCTGAACTACTAGAGAAGCCATTAGTGAACCATATCGGTTTAAAGCAGTGGTTCTCAACCAGGCTCAACCTCGGCAAACTTCCAAGAGGGCTTTAAAATGATTTACAATAAGACCAAACAAGCAAGAATACAAGCTAAAACAACTAAAAATCAAGATATTTCTTGATCACCCCCTCAAGAACTGTTTTTTTTTATCTTTGAAAAAACAGGAATGCCGCTTCTTGGAAAACCTGGTTATATGAGGAAGCCTCATTTTAAAAGTGTGATTTGTGGACCTGGAAAAGTCTAAGCTAAAATCTTAATATGCCATAGGTATATTTATAATGAATATACTGTTCATATAAAGTCATGGGACCTTGGAAAATTGTTGTGAACAATATGGGCCTTGAAGTAAAAAAGGTTAAGAACTCAGTATTTTTGTCTTGTTTTCTAGTGGAAATATCTAAACACTCTTTGCATTTACACAGAAAAAAACAAATGACGCGACACATTAACTTAAAATGACCGAAGAAATTAAGTATTGTTTAAAATTTAAAATCCATCAAAATTAAAAGATTTTGAGCTTAAAACAAGAATATATATAGAGAAAATAAATAAATAAATAAATAATATATATATATATATATATATATATATATATATATATATAAATAAAAAGAAAAAAGAAATATTTTTTCTTACACAACTCACAGATATTTTTCTTCCTTTGAGCATAAACTTAATTTTAATATTTAAGAAAACAAGACTTTATATATAGTAATTACTACTACACATCTAAGAATCTAAGATATTAATATCTAAGTAATTCTCCTTGTCAGATAAGTGTATCTTGATGTAAGGTTTTTTTTTTTTTACATTTGTAATGGAAAACAATAAAGAAAATAATTTTTGCAGTATTCACAAGGGAGAGGATTTGAAGAGCTGTTAGTGCTGTTTCCTTTGAGACCACAGCCAAATCCTGTTCATCACATTTAAAACTGTGATAAAAATCGGCATCAAAAACACGTTTGAAAAATCCAGTTAAAGCTTCTGTTATAATGATGCTCCTACCTTCCATATGCATATGGTATCTGTTACCAGAAAAATGACAAGTGAATGGTTTTCGAATTGAGCAATACATCTCAAGCAGCAGTAAATTTATCTATGCAGCTTGAAATGTCATGCCTTCAGTGACTAGCTTATTTTTGTGTACCAGGAAATCTGACATACTGCATTGTGCTCAACCCTATCGGTCTGTCCCGAAGGCGGATTAGATTCTGTGTGGCCTCTCTTGAATGCTTTTATCTTACATGCAGCTGACGGCCACAACACTTGCCCTGTGTAATCAATGTAAAGGGGGATTATCCTTGATGTTGGCTCGAAGAAAACCTCTGCGAATGGCTGGAAGTGTCTCGGCTTCCTTCAGGACCCCGGAGCCCATTTAACTGGCAATAAAGTCAGGCGAATTTGCATGTTTGGCAAGGCGAAGCAGTCTTTTGAAGTGGCAGTGCCAGGGAGATACTTCTCCCCGAGCCAACGCCTGAATGGATGTGCCTTTTCTCAGGCGCGAAGAAAGATGAAAGGCGTTTATTGATGGAACACCTTCTGACAAATAGCACTCGGAAGCCTTCGTAGATATGGACACGCTACCCATAATGCACATTAATGGAGAGGGTTGAAAGATGCCTCTTCAGGAGACCGGCAGCTGTGTTTGAGCGGCACTACAACCTCGATAGCCGCTTGTTTAAAGATGTGGCTTTACTGGCGGCGTTACAAGGACACGACGGAGACTTTTCGCTCGTGCCTTCCTGGCTGCACTAAGTCCTTTCCTGCTGGCACGAGGTACTTATGATGGTAAATCCCTGGGGTGATTTAGCTTTGAGTCAATTCCTACCATCCTTCAAAGAGCCACCGAGGAGGTGATTGCCATTGTACGCGAATTGACTGTCATCATTATCAGGTTTGAGGAAAGGATAGAAGAGTAATCCAGTCATTCAAATTCAGGGATTCGAGCACAAGAGACTTACATGCATGAATGAAAACTAGGAGATGTGAGGGGGAATAATGGGGGATGTCAGTAAATGTGCTTGGCAGAGATGCTTATCTTTCAATCAGCCGCATGGAGTGGCATTTATTGCGATAGGTGGCAACTATGCTGCAACCCATGCGCTGAAAAAATTTGTCGAAGATAAAGCGCAAACACTCGCACAACACCTGCATAACAAGTGTGAACTTTCCACAAAGGACAAGAGACTTAGAGATACTACAAGTTCCCACTTTATTAGAAAAACAGGCCTTGGTTGTTATTGTTGTTGTTTTTTGTCCAGATCTCAAGAAAGCTTCTTCTGAGGTGAAGCATGAACAAAACTTTTATTGAAATAAACCACAGGCTTTGGTTGAAATACCACATGCTATGCTACACAACCCACGCAGCGATGAAAATGTCAAAGGAGGTCAATGTGGGAGAGGGAACTTTGGACAAAGCTAGCATAACATCAGGTCAGGAAGCTAGTGCATTATATTAAGTGCATTGATGTGTTTACGTTACCGTGCGGTTGGTGCAAATTGGAGTGAATGCATTTGTTCCGCATGTAAACAGCCTGTCGCCATTAACGAGTAGAACACGGATGTAATTCTGGCACTCCTCCTGTGAAAAGACATAAGGGAAAATGTGTAAGCAGTAGCAAAAGTATCGACTATTAGCATCACAAATGCAAAATTGAGCCAACTCTGAAAAATGTGTGGGCAAAATCACAACACACTATGAATAGAAGTCCTGCCTTTCTGTTAAAGAGAAAATTCTGTCATTAATTACTCACCCTCATGTCGTTCTAAATGCGCAAGACCTTCATTCATCTTCGGAACACAAATTAAGATATTTTTTTTTATAAAATATGAGAGCTTTCTGACCCTGCATAGACAGCAACACAACTACCACGTTCAAGGCCCTGAAAGGTAGTAAGGAGATCGTTAAAATAGTCCATGTGACATCAGTGGTTCAATTGTAATTCTATGAAGCTATGAGAATACTTTTTGTGCGCAAAGAAAACAAAAATAATGATTTTATTCAACAATTCTTTTACGCACGTTCACGACAGTATCACTTTCATTAAAAATATTTCTATTTGAGTTCCGAAGATGAACAAAGGTCTTATGGGTTTGGAACGACATGAGGGTTTTAATTTTTGGGTAAACTATCCCTTTAAAAGCTAATCAAAAGTTTGTTTATTCTAAAAAATTAATTCACAGGACCAGTCTGAAAAATGGAAAATTCTGGAAAATTATATTTACATATATATATATATATATATATATATATATATATATATATATATATATATATATATATATATATATATATATATTTATTTATTTATTTATTTATTTATTTATTTATTTATTTATTTATTTATTTATTTGATTGATTGATTGATGATTGATTGCTTGAACAAAAGAAGCTCTGCTGTCAGATTTTACTGCTGACTGAACTTGAATTGTTTCAAAATAAAATTAACAGTATTTTTTGACTGCTTTTCAAAAAATGAACAAGTGAAATCATAGTCATATTCATAAGTCAATATGAAAATTCACCCAACATATATTTTCTAAATGGATATTATTGATCTTATTGTCAACAATTCATCTGTGTATTTTTCTATTAAAAAAACCAAAAAAAAAACTGAAAGACACCAATCTTCCACTGAAATGACTAGCTTCTCTTTTATGTATGTTGGAGTTTTCTAATTATTTAGTCTGTTTAAATTCTGACTTTTTTTTTTTTTTTTTGATAATCCGATACATTCAGATGTATGTCCACAATTGCCAGAACTGTAGTTAATTTTAAATCAAAACTCAAATCTTTTTCTACAGCTTTTAATTGATGCAGTGGCAATTTTGGTGTTTATTGTTTGTTTGTGTTTATCTGTATTAGGTATTAACCTATATTACATACAGCACATTGGCCAACAGCTGTTGTTTTAATTGTGCTCTACAAATAAAGTGACACTGACATTAACAATACAGAAGAAATGATCTGTCATAATTCAGTTTCATTGCAACTTTCATCCAAATTTATGAGTCCATTATTGTTTGATTTCAATGATGTTTTAACATGAAATGTTTCAAAATGTAATCTTGACAAGCAGTTTTGAATATTTCTGTCTTTCTCCACTAAATTAGGTAGAGGCTATATTAGCAAAAAATAGCTGTCTGTGGTGTTTCCAAAATGGTTGCTGAGTGAACTGCCCTCTCTTAAAGGGACTTTGGCCAACTTCCAGAAATACGTAGCCTTTACAGTGCAGAAGCTAGGTTACATTTGTCTTCCAATCAGATTTTCTGCTATATTAGACCAGCTGCAGGACTTCTTGAACTGTACTGCTTCAGTTTGGTGTGTTTTTACAAGGCTTTTTGAGAATTTAGGAGCCAGTAAATCATGCTTGTCTCAAGTACTTGAAACCCTGTTGCCCCGTCTCGCTCTCTGTTGATTTAAAGGTGTTCCAAGGCAGTGCTTGAGGGGGTCAACTTTATTTGCTCATCAGAATGGCTGTTAAATCGTGAAGCCATTAATTTCCCTGCACTAAGCGGAGTCCTGAAAAGAAAAGGATGATTTACATTTACTAATGCAATTTGGCTGTGCTTGCTGTATGCGTCAATAAACTGAGATTTAATATGCCTACCACATCACGATGTGACATGTTTATGAAAACCCCTGACAGATGGCTACACTCCATAGTGTAATATAGTGGCTGCTATGCACTGTTTGCATTACAAACAATACTAAGTCGACAGAACACCATTCACTTCATCAAACACTTTCCTTTGTTCTTAAAACAACAGACTCAAGGAAACCAGATGCAGCGGTTGAAAGACACAATTACTCATAGAATTCAATTAAAGATAATGTTTTGTAAAATAAAAAAAAAACCTTTTCATATTGCTTTGTGATGTGTAAAACAACCAAAAAGTATTAAAAGGAATATTTTACTGCAAAAAAAAAAAAAAGAAGAAAAAAAAGGAAATTATGTCCTTACTCACCCTTATGTTGTTCCATTCGTATGACTTTCTTCTTTGGAACACAAAAGGAGGATTTTGAAGAATCGTACCGGTCACTCTTTTGAGGACTGAGGCTTTCAAGCTTCATAAAGTATCATGAAAGTTGTCCATATGAATCGCATGCTACATTTCAAATCTTCTGAAGCCATACAGTAGCTTTGTGAAATCATGAGAGAATTTAAACTTCATGTAGAACTTTTCAATTAAAAAGATTCGGTTTACAGATCTGGTCTGAATGATTGAGAGTGATCGAGTTATGAGTGATCTCTTAGGGCTGAGCGATAAAGCGATAATTATTGCGATATAATTTTCCTTGATAAAATGATAACAAAAGTTTGATAAATGTTCGATATAATGTTTATGCACCAGAAGCCGAAAGAAACAGCGCTACTCATTTGAACCGCGACACACATTTATTTGCTCGGCTCAAAGTTCAAATGGTAGCGCAGCGGCGAGCTCACTAGAGCAGAAACGTTTACTCGTTATTCAGCGAAGAACACAAATGACTCTGTGATTTAAAGTAGTTTAAAGCCAGATGGAACAGCAGAAACACTGCGCAATGATACAGTCAGAAAACTTCTACAAATCATCTACAAATCGCCATCATTTACCATGGATTTACTGTAGCAACACTGCTGCACCATGGTATTGTGGCAAAAATGTGGGACAATCATAAGAAATTTTATTATATTATTAATGTAGACATGAATTAACTGTATTAAAGGAGTAATGGAATATAATTACAATATTTTTTATGATTAAGATCTAGTCTTTGTGCATTTATACTAAATGTATTTAGACTACCGTTTTTCATACAAATACCTAGAAATAATAGTTACATTCTGGTTTTGAGGTGCTATATGTATGGTTTTAACTGTGGTTATCATGATCTACATATATGCTACTATGGAAGACCAATGGTTAATTTTAATAAAACTCAAACTGTCAGAATAATTACATTTCACCATATAAAAATGATGAAATAAAGATTTATTGATATGAATTATTGATATCGACTGATATGAAAAATTTTATTGAGATAATTTTTTGGCCATATTGCCCAGCCCTAGCTATCATATCACTTCAAAACATCCGGAATACAGCATTTTAGTATAGATTTATGGTGCTTTTGTGCACCTTCTGAAGCTTGAAAGCCTTCATTGTAATTGCAAGGAAAACAGCAACCAGCACATCATTCAAAATACACCTTTCTGTGTTCCACAGAAAAAGAAAGTCTGCCATTTTTCTGGAACCAAATATTCTTTTTCTTGGGATGAACTATTACTTTAGAGATATTTTGAGCCACCACATGTGGAGTCGATACAGCAAGACTCCACAATTGCAAGCAAGTTACAACAGCCTCCTTCTGCAATTCTGAATTACAATCACATGTTGCTCAGAGTAATCCATCTTATTACAGGTTTCAGAACACGTTTCACAAGCAAATTAAAAAAACACTTGTGGGGCCATTCGCACAGGCTGAAACCGCAAGGGGCCACTAGAAATACACCTTGGGGTTCGGCCCAGGCTGGAAGGATGGCCGGAAATCCCAAACACAGTCCCTATACAGCTCCCATATGACTTAAAATGGCTCAGCTCAGTGTAGCATACTATAAAGTGGGACCCTCCGTCTCATGTTTGACAGACCTGGAGTAAGTGAAATATTAAGGAGATTTAAGAAACATTTTGTAGCACAAATCTGATCCGATTCAGTCAGCCTTCAAAAACACAAGGGAGTCAGTGCTGAAGTGCATGGAAACGGCTCCATAGCAAAGTGGAAGAGACGTGGGAATGTCGAGCAAGAGCGATGCCATAAATAATGGTTAGCTATTTTAGGAGGGCGATTGCTTTCTTAAGTACAGTTAATTTTTAAAACAACCTTCATTCAGGGTGTGAATTACAGTGGGGTTTGGGGGTTTGAATTCACTCCTCCCCCACAAAAAAGTAGTCAAAACAAAAGGTAGGTCTGAAACAAATCACAGTGTTTCAGTAACCACAAAGGTCAGATTACTAGTTAGTTAGCTCATTTCCATGTGGCGTCAAATGGTAACAGCAATTGCACCTGTGGTGGTTACTATAGCAACAGGATGCTGCTTTAGGGGTTTCTGTTAGGATCAGTATTGGATGTTATTTAAAACATAAATAGATAATAAATAGGTCCTATTATGGATATAAAAATTTGGTTTAAAGTCAAAATAGTAGATGTTTTGTCATTTGACATTTTCAGAATTTAAAAATTGGCTCCCTTTCAATTTACGGGTTAAATCTGAATTAAACTGACCATGCCTTAAAAGAAGTTGGATTGAAATAACAGGAAGCATGGCAGGTAAAGGCATTCTGGGAAGTGAAGTGTTCTTGGTACATAAATTTGCTTGTCTGTAACTTTCAACGTTCAACTTTTTCAAGCCAATATTTAAGGTTCTTATTATGGTTATTCCTAGGGTTATTAATTGTTCTAAATTTCACATCATTAAATTCAAATGTCAATTATACTCTACCATTCAAAAGTTTGGGGTTGGTAAGATTGTTTTCTTTTTTTTTTTTTTTTTTGAAGTACAGTAAGTCTCTTAAGCTCACCAAGGCTGCATTGATTAAATACAGTAAAACAAGTAATATTATGAAATATTTTTGCAATTTAAAATAACAGTTTTCTATTAGAATATATTTTAAAATGTCATTCCTGTCATGGCAAAGCTGAATTTTTCAGCAGCCATTACTCCAGTCTTCAGTGTCACATGATCCTTCAGAAATCATTCTAATATGCTGATTTGCTGCTCAATAAACATTTGATTATCAGTGATTATCAATGTTGAAAACAGTTATGCTGCTTAATATTTTTGTAGAAACCATCAAACATTTTTTTTTTTAGGATTTCTCAAAAGCTCAGCCTTTATGAAACAGAAATAATCTGAAACATTATAAATATCTTTTACTGTCACTTTTGATCAACTTAATGCATCCTCGCTGAATCAAAAATCTGTCCAAGATTTCCAAAATTAACTAAAAAATGTACCCCTCAAAAATTCCTTTTATAATTCTCACACTGTGTTTAACCAAAATATTAAATATTTGGAGAGTTTAAAACACTCAGGTACAAAAGCTGTCACTGCGGTGGTGCAACTTTATATGCCTAAAGGGTGCATAAAAGTACAAATTAGTGCCTAAAAGACACATATTAGTACCTTTTTTAAAGGGTACTACTCCAGTGACAGTTTTTGTACTTAATGTTTCTGAAAGTGAAAGGTACTTACCTCTGATTTGCCTCGACTGAAACAGGCTCCTTTGGTAAACTCATCGCAATGCCATTCTGCCTCCTGTAACCAAACACACATGAAGAAGAACATCATGAAATGACATGTTTTGCTGTTAAAGAGGGCATTGTTGTGAGCTCATCATTCATACATGAAAAGAAAAAAAACAGATCTGCTTCATCAGACAATTGATCTATGCCTCAAATCATTTTTAAATTTACTAAGCTCTAGGATATAGTGCAAAAGAATTTTTTTTTAAATCGAATCTCCGTGTTTAGCCAGGTATTATCGATTGTCACTGAGAGGATAAATGAACTTGGCTATAGAAAGCAGGCAGATCTTGGATGATAATCACTTGTATTCAGCTCCCCGGCATTCTGGGAAAAACAACAGGCTTTTCAGAAGCAGCCTGTGTGCCGTCCTTCACTGAGAGATGAGGGTCCCGGAGACAATGACAGCGTCCACAGACTATGGCTGCATTCACATTTCACCGCTGGCACTGAACTGCTGGATAATGCCAAGTTTGATGTCTGCAACTGCCTCCAAATGGATTTTAATATCAAATGAGCTCCTCGCACTTATTGACCATGAGATCTCTGGCTCAGATCCAGACGTGGGAGACTTCGGCCTTGCCAAGCGAAAGCAAGCGACTAACTATCAAAAAACAATTAAGGAAAATGTTACAAAGGCACAACGACCATTTTTATCCTTTCCAGAACTGAAAAATTAATAAGAAATTATCATTCCCCAAGGAGGCACGACTAGACAGTAACCTCATTTTGAAGTGATCTAGAGCACAGCAGAAGCCCTGTGGCTGCTGGCTGAGATGTTACTCTGTCTGGAGAGTCTTCGATCACGGCTTTATGAGACGGGATTGTTATGTCACACCGGCCCAAGGCTGAACAGGACGTAGCGCACTCGTGACCCTTTGGAAACAGGCTAATATTAAGTAAAAAAATCCAGGTTCTCATTCCCTCGAGCCAACGGGGAATCTTACGAGTGACACTTAGAAGACGGCAGGGTGTGAATGTGCAAATGCAGGACTGAAAATCCGTTGTCTTGCTCAGTCATGCTGCTGAATGAGTTTCCCCACGAGGCCCATTCATGCCAAATCTCCACCGCAAGACAGAGAAACAGGAAACTCCTTCACATCCAGAGTGACATGAAAAATGATTTAATGTGTCAAAATAACCATTAGCAACTGATATAGCACTTTCAGCCTGACATAACAGCAGAGCAATGATAGGAAGAAGCAGAAAGAAGGCTGGCATTTGCTGAGGGAAGAATACTACACGCTTTCATGCTTCAAAGCGTATTGTCATATGCCATAATTATAGCTAGGCAGCGGCGCTGAGGCACAACACTATATTTTTAACTGTGCATTTCGTGAACTTTTGTAACCGAACAGCAGAAGGAACAAGAATAGACTTCATTCTTATATCCCAGGCTAGAAACCAGCTATTTTGAGGAAAGCCAGTCATACAAACAAACTGCACATCAGCAGAATGTTTCAGAGTGCGAGGACAGCATTAGGATGTCTTAAAGTGTTTTTTTTTTGTGTGTGCCAGCACAAATTGCTCAGAGGTAGTAGTCGTCGCCCACTTGAGGTGTTGTGTTTAGCTCAGCAAAAATGGCGTAAAACGTGAATTAAATGTAATTACTAAAACCATTACCTTGACAAATTAGGTTAAATTACAGTTTGGAAAATTGCATTATGAATTTCCAGGATAGTCTAAACAGTGTCATTCGGTAGTTGCCATCATTCATCAGTAGAGCTATTTAATGATGTAATAATGCTGAACGTAACCATTAACCAACTTGAACTTGGCCATTAACAACTTGAATGTTATTTGCACTCTGTGATATTTTTAAACAAGACATTTTTCAAAAGTGAATAATGGGAAAGAAGCAGGTAGACACCAGCACAACATAAAATTGCTCTTTCAGTAAAATATGCTCCATTTACCTCAACTGATATTTATAACTGACTTCAAAGTGTTTATGTATTTTAAAATTAGTATTGTTAACAATAACCATTTCCTTAAAAAAAAGTGTTCATCAACCTATAACTGACTTCAAAGTATTTGTTGTTTAAAATTTGCCTGGCTAAAAATAACTATTTCCTTTAAAAGTTTTTTTTTTTTGGTCAATTATTGTTAAAAAGACTTTTGTCAATAAGACGTAATTTTGTTATATCTTCTAAAATTTTAATATAACTTAGTTATGAAATCTGTTTAAGCAACATCATGCAAGCAACACTGTCTTTCTGAAATTAAGCATGACTGTCTGTGACTACAACAACTGAGCGCGATTATACTGTATTATAATAACACTTAAATAAGCAATAAGAAACTTACATTTTAGACACAATATTGTCAGTTACGTTGTCTATTTTTTGCTCCACAAAGAAAAAACAGTCCGAACAAAATCGCAGTGTTTCCAAACAACTCACATTACTGGGATAAAGGCTAGAAGGGATACGTATGGCGCTACTGGGTATGCGCACATCAATACAGCGTAATTTGTCACACTGTACAACAATAATTACTATTTTTTCATTCTTGTAAGGGGTAGGTTTAGGGTTGGGGTAGGTGTAGACGATAATAAAACACAATCTAATAGGTAGAAAATTAAATTACATTGTTCGTTTCCGGTCGGAGCTGTATCCCATCTAGCCACAACCCATTACTGGCGTTTACTTCCTGATTGATTGAGTATCATTGAACGAATCAGTGGACTGACTGATTCAATGATTCACTCACAAAGAGACACTTGTCGCCAACTATTGGTGTAATGATGTAACTTTCAGAAACCCCTGTAAAATTATTTCTAGCCTACTAGTAATGTCCTTGGTCGGTCACACCTTGAATACATTTGGTAAACTCAAAATAATGGCTGAAAAGTCAGTGTTTATATATGTAGGGTGGCTAGGAATGAAAAAATCAGCAGGTATTGCGAAATGGAAACTTTGGACTGGAATTACAGCGGAGTTATTACAAAACGCGCAGAGCATATGAGAAACTTTCGCTCCGCTCCACTTTGATATTCTAATCCATTCTGTATTTTGCTTGACGCTTTACCTTCTTTTAAAATTATTTTCAGTGACAGAGAATATGCGCAAACTCTGTATTTACTTACATTGGGTCCAGCACAACAATGAAGAAAACAAGTAAAAGAAAAAACACGGTATAGAGCTCAATGCTCAATAAATTCACCTTTTGTTTTCAACAGTTTGTCTTTCAGAGGTTTTCTTTATGTAGGCTATACAACTGGTTACATACCTAACTTTCAACCATAAACAGCAAAACACAGACGAGATCTGCAGTTATTTAAGCACACTTTAATGTCTTTACAGTTTTACCGCTCCTGCATGGTAGACTCGCTCCATTGTTCCAGATGGGCCGGTGCAGACCCCAGAACTGAGCGGTCATTGTCAGGAACAGGTGGGCCAGAGAGACCCAGTCAGCACTGTGTGGGTTGAGTCGCCCACCACACGGCTCTCTCCGAGTTCTGCCTGGAATTTACATTGCCAAGACAAAACAAAGCATGCATAAATGATTGTAAGCATTTCTGTTGTGCATGCTTGTATTATCTGAGTTGAAGAATGCAACCACAGGCACGCTTTGGGTATTCAATGAATTCTGCTCATTTCAACAAGCAGCACGTCAGGCGCCAGTCAACAGATGACAAAGTATAGCATCTTGCTCAATTGGATTAATCGTGCATTTTCATAATTACGATGCACTGAAGTGTGGAGATTTAAGGTGATCTCATCCTGCCCTGCAACTGTGGCTTGTAAATGAGTTGGAAACCTCATCTATTACAGAAATCCTAGCCAAAAGTGATCTTTCACCAAAACCCAATACATCTCCACTCATTATATATGTAAATGGGAAAAAATCCCAGCAGCATTTACTAGAGTATGTTGCTAAGTAGCCATTATCAGACTGTAATTGGCATATAAGACCACGGTCCAAGCCTAGTCCCTTGTTAATCAGACATCCGATGGAGTTACAGTATACAGAGCGCTGAAGGGGAGCTCATATGTTCATTATTTCATGAATTTAAATGGCTGAGTAACTGGAAGCAATTGAAGCAGCCACCCTCAGAAATTAGCACAAGTGTTCTGTTGATCAGTGCATGTAATTGTTTTAGTGAGAGAGGTTAATGAAATACATGACTGACAATCTGTCTCTTTTACTTCAACTTTATATTGCTTATAAAAGGCAAGTTAATGATATAACGTGTCAAAGTCAATATCGCAGCAAAATGCTGTTAATAACACTTTTCCACAAACTCCTGCCCTTTAAAAACTATGAAATCAAGAACATCTTGATTAGTCTAATTGTGCACAGTTTATCCTTAAATGTGTATTTGAATCAGCTGTCTACTAGCAGGTGTCATATGTGGCAACTTGTTAGCAACTATAATGCACACAACTGTTTCAAAAATTCATGTTTGTGTAATGTAATTGACTGCACAAGTTTCTTCAAGTAATGTTAATCACAGACCCTGTTTTACTCAAAGAATGCTATTCTAAAAACCCATTGGAAAAATTCACAGACATCCACAGATCAAAGAAATTGAAATTAAAAAAGAAATTAAATTTATGTTGAGAAAAGATCAATGTTTTTTTTTTTTTACTTTTAATTAATTAATTTATTGTATCTTAATGTTTGAGAAATGTCAGTCAAGTGACAACTTGACAAATTTTTATTTGTTTATTTTTTTTTATATTATTATATTATCAATTGACTGTCATGAGAAATGTCAGTCAACTGACAACTCAAATTATTATATTTTTATTTGTTTATTTTTATTTATTTTATAGATACAATTTATAATCTTGTATCTTAACTAGGACTGTCAGTCAATTAAAATTTTTAATCTAATTAATTACATGATGTTTTGATTAATGAATCTAATTAATCGCAATTAATCGCAAAATAAATTTGACTGTGAAAATACCCACAAAAGATTTTTTTTAAAGGTATTTTTGTGTTAAATTAGAAAGTATCAAGTAGAGATTACAAATTGTAGCTTTAGAAATATTTTATTTGATTCAACAAAAAAATTATTACACAAACATTTAGGCTACAACGGCCAACATAAACTATGGAACATAAAAGAAGATAATTTGAGAAACATCTCAGTATTCTTTGTTCACACAATGAAAGTCATTGGTAACCAAAACAGCTTTCTTACTGTCACGAATCCGGTTCGTGGCCTTCTGTCTGATTGCCACCAGAGGTCACCTTTCCATCATATTGACTCTCACACTACACAGACTGTCTCGCATTACCTTGCACTACAGTTCCCATGATCCATTGCACTGACTGCACACATCTGTACCAATCACACGCTCACACCTGAGAACTATCACACAATCACACACCCTACATAAACCATGGACTTCCTCTCACAGATCGCCGAGTATTGTACGCATATATCTCTCTCCTAGTGATAGCTACTCTACGGAGTCCACTTAGTTGTCATAGTCTTGCCTTGCCTGTTTTCTTGTGTTTTGATTTCTGCCCGTGTTTCCTGGATTAACCCTTTGCCTTGCCGTTCGGACTCTGTTTGCACCTCGTTTGGATTATTGCTCGTGCACCTGGATTATCTCTCTGCCTTGCCCTGTTGGATATTGTTTGCTGATCGTCGACCCATGCTTGCCCTAGGACTACTCTTTGTCTTGCCTGTGATATACCTGTTTGCCATTGTTTGACCCTTGCTTGTTTCCTGACCACGCCTTTGTAAATAAAAAGCTCGCACAAGGATCTGCACATCTCTCGTCTCGTCGGCTCCGTAACAGATACCAACAGTCTTCAAAATACTTTCTTTTATGTTCCACAAAAGAAAGGTTTGAAACGACATGAGGGTGAGTAAATGACAGAATTTAAATTTTTGGGTGAACTATCCCTTTAAAGTTTTTATTATTATTATTATTATTGTTATTATTATTATTATTATTATTATTATTATTACTACTACTACTACCATTCTTATTACTATTATTATTATTATTATTATTATTATTATTATTATTATTAATAATTAAATGATAGACTACTCTAAATAAATCTAAATCTGCCAGCAGGTGGCGGTAAATGTAATTCATTCGATTAATTCAAATGGCTGATTCATTCAGGAATGAAGTAAAGGCTCTCTTTATGAATGGGTCTTTGAATCATTAGTTCACATGATTCGTTCAGAACGCAGATACATTCAGAACCCAAACACCACTATGGCTTTAAAAGTTGTTCTCTGCAAAACTGAGCAAAAACACAATTGTGTTTAAAATATAACAATATCAACTTCTTATTTACTGAACTGTTGTACAGTATAAAATCATATTTAAACTCGTGATATTCGGGACAAACAGCACTCCTGTGATACACTCTTGCTGCTCCTGTGATATCGCTTATCGTAAGATATAAATATGAGACAAAAACACATACAGGGGCATTTTTGCACCAGTATCTTGAATTTTAGGGCATAATTGCATTTATTGAGTCGTTGCCCTGCATCATATTTGTCAATAGTCAAATGTATGAAATGTAAGATGATGTACAGGTTTCCTTCCTTCCTTCATTCAAATGTATCATTTTTAATTGTATTTTTAAATGGTTGGCGTTTCAGTTTTGACATTTCAGACTTAAATAATATTTAAAAGTTAAAATACCTGAGCACACATAAACTGGCTTGATATTGGTGAAAAAAAAGAAAAACTGCATTCTGCAATGCCATACAATTCATGCACATTTGCACAGAGTATCTATGGAAGCTGTTTCCGCCACTGAATTAAAAAAAACAAAACAAACAAAAAAAAACATGTAATTACGACTTCTCACAATTCTGACTTTTTTCCCAGAATTGCGTCAAAATAAACTTGCAATTCTGACTTTTTTTTTTCCCCTCAGAATTGTGATATAAACTCGCAATTGCGAGTTCTGAGGAGAAAAAGACTGATATGTTCTCAGAATTGCGAGTTTATATCACAATTTCGACTTAACTTGCAATTGTGAATTTATATCACACAATTCTGACTTCATTAAACTTGTAATTCTGACTTTATAACTCGCAACTGCGAGTTTATATCATACAATTCTGAGAAAAATTGTCAGAATTGCCAGGTTATATCACAATTCTGACTTCATTTCTCACAACTTCAAAATTATATCTCACAATTTAGAGAAAAAAGTCAGAATTGCAAGTTTGTATCAGGCAATTGTGAGAAAAAAGTCAGAATTGCGAGATAAGAAGTCGCAATTACCTTTTTTTTTTTTTTTTATTCAGTGGCGGAAACAAGCTTCCATAGTTTATGAATAGTACCAAAGTGAGGGTTTAATTTGTGAATATTAATAAAATAATGTGACTTAAATGGTCTAATTTTACCTAGCCTAGCAACATCAATATGTGCTAATTAATATTCATGAGTTCACATCTGGTGTCCCTGAATAAAACATAAACAGGATAAAATGAACAAAAGATCCAGAGTCACAGCTGAAGAAAATCACCACGCAACCAGCTGACATGATAAAATCATCGATCACGGTAATGGCTCTATTTCTGCTGAACCAAACGCACTGTTGCATGTGTGTAAGTACAGCGGAGAGTTGAATTGCGCTCATGGGCATATCCCCTCAGAGCAAACGGCTAAACACCGGTTTAAATCACAATGATTACCATATTTGCTGCGGGAGTGAATGTAAATGGCAGGTAGGGGCCGGTACGTTTGAAATGAGACAGCTGTCATGAGCTGAGGAGCTATACTGCTGCAATAAATAGAGAGTAAATGAGCGGCACAGCATTATGAGTGCATGTGTGCTGAACTGACACAGCAGGCTGGCTGGTGGTGCAGAGGACATACATGTTTAACCTGAGGCGATTGGTCAACAAGCCACTCAGAAAAGAAGCCACCTCACAGTGCCTCCGCTCATTTCCTTCGAGTCTGCCAAAAGGAAACCAGACTATCCTGAGCAGCCAGACCTCATCCAGTTCACTTAGAGTTAAATATTCAATTATTTAATGACACAGTGTTAAACTTCTACATATGCATCAGGAACAAAGACGGCAATTGCTCTGTTGCATATTAACAGCTGATTTAAATTTACTCTCGTAAAACGGCTGAATAGAGGCGTACTTGGGAAACAGGCTCTGGCGTTCATTTGTCAAGCTTGAAATACAATGAAGTGACTACAATGCATTTATTCAGGCAATTAATCAGTGGCGCTCGGAGTGCTGCTACTGTACAATATGCAAAATCCTCAAGGGAGAGCAAACTTGACAGAGGAAAATCGGCTGAGCAAGGTGGACTCTGGGTAGACTGAGACCATAATGACTGAACAATAGAGCTGCTCTTCTTCAAGCACCCTTGTCATTTGACCAATGAGAGAAGAGATGCATTGTTCACTCCATCTGGACTTCAGAATCCCATTGACTCCATATAAGAAACTACATTTACAAGAGGAAAGTGTCAATATTTCCTTCCTATTAAAGGTCACTACAACCAAAGTGCCAATATAATGTTTTACATGGTTCAGGACCCTATGGAGGCCTTCCTGGCCAGAATAATAAATAAATAAATAAATAAATAAATAAGGTAAATGTGATTTTTTTTTTTTTTTTTTTTTTTTTTTTTTTTTTTTTAATTGCACAATTCTGACCATGTTTATTGACTACACTCAGAATTGAATTCTGAGATACTGTATAAACTCGCAATTCCAAGGTTACATCTCACAATTCTGTGTTTATATCTCATAATTCAGCCTTTTTTTCTTTTTTTCTCTGAATTCTGAGCTTATATCTCACAATTCTGTTTTTTTTTTTTTTTCCTGGCATGGGAATAAAATACAAAAAGTTAATTGTGACTTTTTATCTCACAATTCTGAATTTTTCTCGCAATTGCAATTTCTCGCATTTCCTCTCAGAATTTTCAGTTATAAACTCGCAATCACAATTGCGAGAAAAAAGTCAGAACTGTGAGATAATAAAGTCACAATTAAACTCACACTTTATGCAAAGTAATGTGCAAAGGAACTATTCTTTGATTTTTTTTTTTTTTTTTTGTCATGCAAAGTGAGTGTTTCTCCAAAGCTGCTAATGTGTTCAGTATAGAACCACAATTCAATTGATATTTATTTGTAAATTTAGCATCGCCATAGGGTCATTCCATGCCAAATCAAACAAATTTCAGAAACTTCCCCAGCTCAAATTTTTGATGTTGCTAATATTTTTTTCTGAAGAATGATAAGCATGTATAGTGATGAAGGCCAAACTATTACATGCCATGGATGAATATTTAATGAGTAATCCACTATTCTGTAGAGTGGGATCAAAATGGCAATTTTCACCTGAGATTCAGAGCCAAATTACAGGGGGTTAAAAATTACTTCAGAAAGATGGCAGCATCATAATGTTATTATTATTATTTATTTTTTTTTTTACTAACATATTGGTAGTTCTGTTAGTAAAATATGTTGACTTTAGCAATCTTTGTTGCATTATGTGTCAATGGTGACCATTCAAAAATAGGGAAGGAGCACTTTTCAAGTTTTTTTTTTTTTTCTCCAAAGTTTGCATGCCTGTAACTCAAAAAGTATTAAAGATATCTTAATGCCCTTTTAGATATTGGATCTTAACAAACTTTCCTTCTCACATCTTCATTTTAAAGGTCCTGTATGGTTCAGTTCCAGAGATATTGGAATTTCAATATGGCTCGAGGAGCAAATCGTTAAATTGTACACATTTTCAGTGGTCAAAAACCAAATGTGGGTCACTTTGCATAAATATGATTCATCTTTACGTTTAAAGAGAAATGTCTGAAGAACAAATAGTGTTGAAACTAGAGATGTATCTCATTTCCTTGTCAAAACAACTTCATTGAACATACCTGTCTGAGTGCCATAAATATACTTTTTCCAAAGTTTGTGTGCCTATAACTCAAGAAGTTTTAAAGATATCACAATATGATTTTAGAGTTGACACAGAATGACCCTATACTCACTTTTTTCAAGGAAAAATAAAAAAGCATTGGATTACCAAAATTTAACATTCCGCATGTTTCTGTTCACCATGATAGTAGCAGAGCTGACATTTATCATGACATCCTATGTAAATAAATTTGAAACCTATTATGGTTTAATGTCTTTCTTGAACTTTATTGTTGTTGGGTTTTTTCCATGTTGTTTTAAATCAGAAAGGCTTTAAACAACAGTTTTATTAAATTATTATTTTTTATTAGATTTTTTTTTTTTTACTTTATAATTAGAATTATTTTTAAGCCTTTCAATCTGATATACTGATAAATATAAAACATTGTAAACAAATATTAAAATTAACGTATCAATTGTCAGCCCTAGTATTTAAATTGTTTGTATGTGTCTATACTGATTTAAGTGACTTCCTGTCAGGCAGCTCACAGGGAGCCTGAGACTAAATCCAGTGCAGACTAGTCAGAAGTTTGTCTATCAACAAGCAGGTTTTACATTGTGAAATCACATCTGAAAACCTGCTTTCCTCATCTCTCCTGTGGACGACAGCCTGACAGAACAACAACGATACTCAGAGGACAAGCATTAGGAGACATCATCTGGACCTGTCAGCCAGTTTGCAAACTCTCTATCTCAACATGAGTGTGTGACTTTGCACTGACAGTTTCAACCACTTCTTTATTTCATTGTCTATCACTTTGTGACCTCTTTCTTTTTTCTATTATGAAGATTTCTAAGAAGATTAAACTAGTCTGAGGCATTCACTCATTAAAGTATATCTGACCTTCCCCACCTTCCAAAGGGGTCTCTTTCAACAAACTCTGCAGATCTGAATCTGCTTTTCATTATTGCGAAGGGACCGGCAGGAAACTGAAGTCATGGTAAATTATGATACCAAACTTCATTCTGGATCAATAGATGGTCACCTTTATCCCAAAAAAACTGTTCAATCTAGAGTCACCCACACAGAGAACTGCTCCATCTGATACCACTTAAAATCAGCACATGCACCGTGTACAATTTTCATATATTTTGGGATATAATGTATAATAAAGGAGCTAACAGTAACAAATTTATGTATATATACTGTGTGTGTGTATATATATATATATATATATATATATATATATATATACATACACACACACACACACACACACACACACACACACACACACACACACACATATATATATATATATATATATATTTACGTGTGTGTGTGTGTGTGTGTGTGTGTGTGTGTGTAAACATATATTAATATATTTGGATGTATAGAAATATGTTGGGATTGGAAAATAAAAAAGGAGCTGACAGTAATAGAGGGGAAACTGTGGTAACAGATGGTAAATAATTTTTACTACATGTGGTAATAAAAATAAAATGAATAACACAACTAAACATAAAAATTACAGCTAAAGAAATGTTCAGTACAAAAGGGCTTGCAAAAATAATAAAATACAAGCCTTTTAATTTGCTTTTACTATGTATAATAAAGACATTTTTTGATGGCATCAGCTATTTGAATTTTAAAATCATTTTTAAACATTTGCATATACAGTAGAAGACACAAATTACACTCATTTTGTACAATGACCCATGAAACATAATGTGCACTGTTCATATAATGATTACATACTATACGTCTATAGTGCCGTCACATTTATCCTGCAATTAAGAGGTTTTTAATGCTTCCCAAACCTGTGCTCTTAAACACTAGCGGAGGTGTTGCAGACACATGATGGGTCACTCTGCGGGTTTATTTTTCCCATTGCTGATGCATCATTACTACAGAAAGCTCTATTCTGTGAGATCAATGAAGGATAAAAGCAGCACTTTCTAGGTCATTTCCTTCTCAGGTCTCAGGACTTCTCGCTCATTGCACCATATTGCCAGAATCATTCATATTATTCCCTCGCCTGTGATCTCACCACTTTTCCTGAAAGTTGTTGTATAAGGGGAGAAGAAAAACTCTAAATATGAATAAACCACATTGAACCAAAAAACTCGAAAGAGGACAACATTTACGCAATCCTTCATTTTTACCCTAGATCAAAGTCTGAATGCTTAAAAATACAAACAACCTACAAGTACTCGTAGCCCACAATGGAATTGGGCCTAGGGTCAAGCTAAATTGGGAAGCTCTCCACCAAACATCTCATCAGAGAATTTCTCTTTTCAGAGAAACCTTCAGCAAAGTCAGCTGTAGCAGTGACAAAGGGCATAAAAAGACCAAAAAGAAAAGTACACACAAGACTTCGTGCTGTGAGGCAAGCGAAGGAATTCTATTACGGAGGAAAGGATTGGCTGGAGAGCAATGGCAGGGCTCATCTTTGTGATGCCGGTTCCCTGTGAGCAGGTCAGAACAAAAGGCATCTCAAAAGTTGGGTCTGGTCTGTTTGCTCTTTTCCCCAGGCGGTCAGTCTTTTTGAGGAGACCCCATGATGTTGAAGTTGTTAAACAGCCAGTGTTTGGCTCTTTTAAAGGCCTCAAAAGAGTCCACTTCTTTACACCGGGAAAGACTTCAAATAAATTTTCAAACATGTCAATGTCTGGATGGTTATTTACAGGGTTATAAGATGTTCAATGCAATAGGAGAAGGAAAGTAACTTGTCTGCTGCAGCTATTGACAGCGGTTACTCTTGGGTAATTATGTTTGAAACTTGTTAAGGGAATAAGGTCTAATTTGGGAGATATGCAGGTCTTCATTCAGGTCCATTTGGCTTCTAAACTAGGCTCATTAATAGGATTTGATATCCTGGCCTTTATAGAAGTAGAACATCTGGAGACGCTTCAGTCTAAAGCGGCATTCACAATGATTCGCAAACACAAAATCACCTAAAGTTATTCATTTTTATTTATTTATGTTTTCATTTTTAAATTTAGTTTAAAACATGTACCAGGTTGTAAGAAATGTACGCTTAGTATTCATGTTGGTTTTAAATGGTTTTGTAAAGGTTATACTTATTCACCAGAAAGAAAAGTTTTAATTTAAAGGTTTTTATAATGTCATGTGGTGTAACCATAATAACATATTTTTCTTATACCGTAAACACATGTGAGCATAAACATCTTAATTATTATTTTTCAAAATATTTTAAACATTTTTCAATGTAATTTAAATATATATATATATATATATATATATATATATATATATATATATATATAATTATTAATTATTAAATAATTTCCTACATATTTCATTAAGCAATATTTACAACCTGACTTAACACTGCCTTGTTATAAAAAGTTCAAAAATATAAAATATGAAAATAATATTACTATATAAAATATCCATCTGTCCATTCTCTAAACTGCTTCTCCTATGTTTGTATCCAGGGATGTTGAAGCAAAATATATAAAATATGAAAATTACTGATATATTAAAATATATTTTAAGTCATTTAACACACAGTTAGGGTTCCCCTTTCAGTCGGTCACTCCGAGTCACGTCGGATGACCGACGAAATTGGGATCTCGCCAGAGAGACCAATCCACTTCGAGTGTAACTAAACGAGCCAATGGACATTGGCATGCGATTATTGCATCCAGCTGCCGCTGATCACAGCGTGAGCATAAGAGGCAGCTGATGCACTGCATCAATTATCCTTTCGCTTCGGAGCCGAGCGGTAGTGGTTAAAGCTACTGCTCTCCCTTCCAAGAGAGTGTTCTGCGAGCGAGTGCGGGCGTTACGGCGCGGCAGCGGTGGTCACGGTGTCCGGGAGAGAAAGATCGTCTTCCTGCTGACAGCCACACTAGGAGTGTGCGGTGGCCAGCTCCCCTGCGTGCTTCAGCACTAAAAGAGCATTTCTCTGAAAGAGCAATTTCTCTAAAAGAGCAACACGGGTGATCGCGTCTTTTTAAAGATGTCTTTTCACCCGTGCGTTTCTGGGTGTGGTCGTTTCCTGGCGCCTCAGGACGGTCACGATCGCTTCCTCACGTGTCTGGGCATTCAGCACGCTGAGGTGGCTTTCGTGGATGGTTCATGCTCTTCTTGCGGGGACATGACCATCTCGGAGTGCGACTCTGCTATGTCAAACATGGCAGAGTCCCTCTGCCTGCTGTGATCCGGCGTGCACACTGGATCCGGTGGAGTCAGAGGTGATTTGAGGATTACGGTGAGGACTTCCCCAAGTGGAGCTCCTCACCCCTCAAGCAGTCCGCAGCCGGTGGAGCTGCCGAAGGAGCGCGCTGGCCACGCGTTTCCTTCGGTGCCCCCTCTGACGACCAGATGTCGATCACTGCATCGGAGGGCGGGCCCTCTCTCTCCGGGGATGACGACCCGGCTGCGTTGCCCCCTTCGGGTGTGGTAGCGTTGTCCGTGCCAGACCCAGAGATGACGGCTATGCTTTCCCGGGCCGCCGAGAATGTCGGGCTCGTGTGGAATCCTAAAAAGCCACCGTGTCCCGATCCTTCGAGGCTGGGCGAGTGGTTCCTCGGTGGGGGTGGCGCTGGTTCTCAGCGCCCCCCCTCCGGTGCCATTCTTTCCGGAAGTGCATGAGGAGCTGACAAGATCGTGGAGGGCACCTTTCACTGCCCGAAACACATCTTGTAGTTCTTCCGCTCTCACCACCCTCGATGGTGGAGCCGCTTTGGTGTATGCGGGCATCCCCTCGGTGGAACGGTCTGTGGCCATGCAACTGTGTCCAACAGCCGCTTCCACCCTGCGGGGTGATCCGTGTCTCCCTTCACGGGCCTCTAAGTATTCGTCAGGTCTAACTGGCAGTGCTCATAGAGCCTGTGGGGAGGCGGCTTCCGCCCTCCACGCTATGGCGTTGCTGCAGGTCCACCAGGCCAAAGCACTGAAAGACCTCCACGAGGGTGGTCACGACCTGGCGGTTCTACATGAGCTGCGTGCTGCGACGGACCTCGCGCTACGAGCGACGAAGGTGACCGCACAGTCTCTGGGTCGTGCGATGTCCAGGAGCGCCATCTCTGGCTGTGTCTCGCTGACATGAAGGAGCAGGAGAAGGTACAGTTCCTGAATGCTCCCGTGTCACAGACCGGCCCTTTCGGCGACGCTGTCGAAAGCTTTGCCCAGCAGTTCTCGGCAGCCCAGAAGCAGACTGAGGCAAACACATCATGTGCCGGAGGAAACCTGCTGCTTCCACTCCGGCTGCAGCCACTCAGCCTGCTCGTCGCCGTGGGTGCCCCCCTGCGGCCGCCCCCGCTCCCGCGCAGCCGCAGCAGCCTTTCACCAGGCAGCGTCGTGGAGCCGGTCGCAGGCAGGACGCCCAGCCCGTCCAGGCCCCCGCCAAACCTGGTGGCAAGTGCAAGAGGCCCTGGGACGGTCGACCCAGAGATGGAGGAGACTGCTCATCGGGAGATGGTGACTGCACCACTCCCTCCCCCGGAGGAGGGCCGGGTGGAGTATCTTTTGTTCATTTTGTTCCGCCGCTGGCCCAGCAGCCAGCGGTACCCAAAACATCAGTAAAGAGCGGTCTCCTCAATCTCCGGGTCTCAAGAGGAGGAGAGTGGTGATCCGTGCATCACAGGATCGCTTCCCTCCTCCTCTCTCGCCAGCAGGCAGCGGGTGGTTGCCCAAGAGCACCCCTCCTGCCCATTCGTGGAGGCAGGTAAGGGCAGTAGCACTCCAGTCCCCGCTTCAAGTCGTCAAACGCCGGGCTGTCACAAGCCTCAAGCCGGGTTCCTGTGTCTCCTCCCACGCGAGGAGAAATCAGGTGAGTGCTACACTACACACCCAGACCCCGCCCCCTGCCGTCACAGGCCAGGCCGTCACAGGCCCTGGGGCCGGTCCCTGTGTTCCACCTCGCTGCCCCACCGCGGGCATGTCGGTGGGCCCGTTGGCCCCGCTGGTGCGGTCTCTCGGAGCCTGGTTAGCGCTCCCCAGCCCGTCCCGGTGGCTCCTGCGGACCATCAGACTCGGCTATGCGATTCAGTTCGCCCGGCGTCCCCCCAAGTTCAGGGGCATCCGGTTCACTTCAGTCAAAGCCGTCGATGCCCCTGTCTTGCTCGCGGAGATTGCAGTCCTACTGGCGAAGGATGCAATAGAGCCGGTCCCTCCAGCCGATATGAGGTCGGGGTTTTACAGCCCTTACTTCATTGTGCCCAAGAAAAGCGGTGGGTTACGACCGATCTTGGGTCTGCGAGTTTTGAACCGTGCACTTCACAAGATGCCGTTCAAGATGTTGATGCAGAAACGCATTTTTGGATGCGTCCGTCCCCTAGATTGGTTTGCAGCAATCGACCTGAAGGACGCGTACTTTCATGTTTCGATTCTCCCGCGACACAGGCCATTCCTGCGATTCGCGTTCGACGGTCGGGCATATCAGTACAAGGTCCTGCCCTTCGGGCTGTCCCTTTTCGCCTCGTGTCTTCACCAAAGTCGCAGAGGCGGCCCCTTGTTCCCCTGAGAGAACGGGGTGTGCGCATTCTCAACTACCTCTACGACTGGCTCATACTTGCACAGTCTCGAGAGCTGTTGTGCGCACACAGGGACCTGGTGCTCAGGCACCTCAGCCAGTTGGGCCTTCGGGTCAATTGGGAAAAGAGCAACTCGTGCCAGTGCAGAGGATCTCTTTTCTCGGCATGGAGTTGGATTCGGTCAACCAGACAGCACGCCTCACCCAGGAACGTGCTCAGTCGGTGCTGAACTGCCTCAAGACTTTATCAGGCAGGACAGCGGTCCCAATGAAACTCTTTCAGAGGCTCCTGGGGCATATGGCTGCAGCTGCGGCCATAGTTCCGCTCGGTCTGCTCCATATGATACCGCTTCAGCACTGGCTCCATGGTCGAATCCCGAGGTGGGCGTGGAAACGCGGTACTCACCGGGTTCAGATTACACCGGCCTGCCGCAAGACCTTCAGCCCGTGGTCAGATCCTTCGTTCCTTCGGGCAGGAGTGCCCCTGGAGCAGGTATCCAGGCATGCTGTGGTATTCACGGATGCCTCGGCCACCGGCTGGGGTGCCACGTACAACGGGCACGCAGTATCAGGGGTTTGGACGGGCCCCCTTCTGCGTTGGCATATCAATTGCCTCGAGTTGCTGGCAGTACGCCTTGCCCTGTGCCGCCTCAGAGGGCGCCTTCGGGGCAGGGACGTTCTGGTCCGTACGGACAACACTGCGACCGTTGCCTATATCAACTGGCAAGGCGGTTTGCACTCCCGTCGCATGTTGCAACTCGCCCGCCACCTCCTCCTCTGGAGTCAGAAGCATCTGAGGTCCCTTCGTGCCATCCACATCCCAGGAGTGTTCAATCAGGCGGCCGACGAGCTGTCTCGAGCGGCACTTCCTGGGGAGTGGAGACTCCATCCCCAGGCGGTCCAGCTGATTTGGAGTCGGTTCGGAGTTGCTCAGGTAGACCTGTTTGCATCTCCAGAAACCACCCACTGCCAGTGGTTCTACTCCCTGTCCGAGGCAACGCTCGGCACGGATGCACTGGCACACAGCTGGCCCCAGGGCTTGCGCAAGTATGCGTTTCCCCCAGTGAGCCTGCTAGCACAGACATTGTGCAAGATCAGGGAGGACGAGGAGCAGGTACTGTTAGTGGCTCCATATTGGCCCAACAGGACCTGGTTCCCGGAACTCATGCTCCTCGCGACAGCCCCTCCCTGGCCGATTCCTCTGAGGAAGGATCTGCTTTCTCAGAGACGGGGCACCCTCTGGCACCCGCGTCCAGACTTGTGGAAACTTCATGTGTGGTCCCTGGACGGGACGCGGAGGTTCTAGGTGACCTGCCCCAGGAGGTAGCGCTCACTATCGCTTCAGCACGAGCACCGTCCACAAGACGGGCCTATGCGCTGAAGTGGAACCTGTTCGTCGAATGGTGTTCCTCTTACCAGGAGGACCCCCGGAGATGTTCGATCAGAGCCGTGCTTTCCTTTTTGCAACAAGGGTTGGTGCGTAGGCTGTCCCCCTCCACCCTTAAGGTATATGTTGCTGCTATTTCTGCCCACCACGACCCCATAGAGGGGAGGTCGGTGGGGAAGCACGATCTGGTCGTCAGGTTTCTTAGGGGGGCCAGGAGGTTAAATCCTCCGAGGCCTCCCTCCCTTCCCTCTTGGGATTTGGCTTTGGTGCTAAGAGCCCTACAAACTGCCCCCTTTGAGCCATTGCAGTCAGTCGAGTTGAAGTTTCTTTCTATGAAAACCCTACTCCTGATTGCATTGGCCTCAATCAAGAGGGTGGGGGACCTGCAGGCATTTTCGGTCGACGAGTCGTGCCTTGAGTTTGGGCCGGCTGACTCCAATGCAACACTGAGGCCCCGGCCCGGCTATGTGCCCAAGGTTCCTACCACGCCCTTCAGGGACCAGGTAGTGAGCCTGCAAGCTCTGCCCCTGGAGGAGGCAGACCCAGCCCTAGCTTTGCTCTGTCCTGTACGCGCACTGCTTCAGTACGTGGATAGAACTCAGAGCTTCAGGACCTCAGAACAGCTCTTTGTCTGTTACGGAGGACAGCAGAAGGGGAAGGCTGTCTCCAAGCAGAGGATGGCCCACTGGATAGTGGATGCCATCACCTTGGCCTACGAAGCACAAGGTGTGCCCTGCCCGCTCAGGTTGCGTGCTCACTCCACTAGGGGTGTCGCATCGTCCTGGGCGCTGGCTCGTGGTGCCTCGCTAGCAGACATCTGTAGAGCTGCGGGTTGGGCGACTCCCAACACGTTCGCTAGGTTTTATAGCCTACGTGTCGAACCGGTTTCCTCCTGTGTTCTCACCTCAAACGGGTAGTGGCACTGAGAGGGCCGGCTCAGAGTCGGCTTGCGGCGTCCTTACGCCTAATTCTCCAGAGAGTTCCTTAACCAGGCAAACCCTGTTGAGTCCTCCAGCACTCCGGCGTCTGGACGCGGCGGGGCGTCCGGCGCCAGGCCTTCAGCCAATGAATTCTTGAAATCTGGTGCGAGGCTAGTGCCCATATGAGAGACCCTGTCGGGATCCCATATGTGTATTCCACGGTATTCTTATTAGAGCCATGTTTCCCCTGGCGGACCACGTTCTGCCATCTCTAAAGATGCAGCCTGAGCCATCTCAGAGACTTCCATGTGCAATAGGGCCCTTCGGGGTTACTTCACATGTTTGAATGTCACTTAACCCCCTCTGGGAGGAGGTGACTCCGCAGTGTGCCTCTTCCAAGTGGAAGGGCACGCTTCCCAGTGTTATCCTAGTCCTACTGTTTGGGTTGCTCAAGGAACACCAGTAGTTGACCTTCTCTGTGTAGAGCCCGGTCCTATTGTCTGCCTTATAGGAAGGGTCAGGAGCCCTACACAGGGCACTGGAAGGGGCAGCTCCTGTGGCGCTTTGGTAGGGATCCCAATTTCGTCGGTCATCCAACGTGACTCGGAGTGACCGACTGAAAGGGGAACGTCTCGGTTACGTATGTAACCCTCGTTCCCTGAAGGAGGGAACGGAGACGTCACGTCCCGTCGCCACAGTCGCTGTACCACCGCTGAGCTGCCGGGTCGCCGGCTCGGCTCCTCAGCGAAAACATAATTGATGCGGTGCATCAGCTGCCTCTTATGCTCACGCTGTGATCAGCGGCAGCTGGATGCAATAATCGCATGCCAATGTCCATTGGCTCGTTTAGTTACACTCGAAGTGGATTGGTCTCTCTGGCGAGATCCCAATTTCGTCGGTCATCCGACGTGACGTCTCCGTTCCCTCCTTCAGGGAACGAGGGTTACATACGTAACCGAGACGTTTTCTCTGACATTCCTTGTTCTGTTTTTTGCTTTATGTCGGTTGCAACACATGACTTGGATTTAGTGGACAAAAAAGTCAAAACACAAAACATAAAACAAAAAACAAAACAAAACAAAAAAATATTAAATAAAATAACTAAAATAAAAATAAAATAAAAATATAGAATAAAAATAAAATAAAATTATAAAATAAAAATGAAATAAAATAAAATAAAATATAAAAAATAACAATAAAATAAGAAAATACATCTGAGAGAGAGAAAAAAAAATGCTTCATTGCTTTTTTTTTTTTTTTTCAAGAAATAATAATCTTTTTAAAAAGGCTTTTTTTCTTCATCCCAGAGAGTGATCCGGCACCTCATAAATTACACAAACACAACAATTTCCAATGATTAATCGCAGTGAGTATGAACAGCCCTTAAGACTCTCTAATCCTAATCAGCCTCATCATATTTATTAGTGAACATCATTTTTAATTCCCAATTCAAAGCCAGTATCAGAGACTCAAAGACCATGTTTGTTTGCCTGCACCGGAACATTAAATTTAGCACAAAAAGACATCAGGCCATTCAAATGGGAGCTGTTAATAGGTTTCAAACCACCCAAATGGAGTCCAGGGAAATTTTACATATGGATTTAACAGAGTGCACCAGCCCACGGGGCAAGAACGCCAGTCACGTCAGTATTGTGCCGAACTGACAACTTTTAAATTGGCAGAGTCTTTCTCTCTGAGCTTATGAAGCCACTGTAATTGGCATTCACACATGGTGGCAGCAACACCTGTTAGTCTCATCCTGGGTGTTTGAGCTGTCTGAGCAATTCCAGTAAAAAAGAAAGACAGAAAGAGACAGACATAGACTTTTTCACCCACCTGGATCAATGAAAGATCCTCTAAATGTAGCCTGAAGAGATGATTTCTGAAAGAAAAGACAAAAAAAAGATATGAATTTCCATCCGAATCAGAACACAAGTTGCCTCAGAGGGTGGGCGGGCGTTGCGGTTATAAATGGAGATTTTTATGGGTTGCAACATTTCGAGTGAATCCATGCGCAATAGCAATTGGCCAATGTTGTGAGAGGACTGTTTTGAGCTTTTTCAGAGATAAACAAGACTATAAATAAAACAGAGGATTGGGAACTAAACTGCCAAATTAATTGCTGAATAAATCACATTAACGTGCTCCCAATACACAGTTCAAGTTTGGTTTTTTATATGATCTGCACACCTGGATGAAGTCTAACAATGTGTTAGAGCCAAAAACCTCTTATGCAAAGTGTGAAGCCTACTGTCACTTTAATGAGCCAATGCTGGACCTTGCCTAAGGATAAGATGCTTGTTTGGAGCAGCAGAGGCCTGCATGCATTTTAATTCTGGGAAACGAAAAACAACTAAAATTGCTCCTCCAAATGTCTTGGGCCGAGCATGTAATCTAGTGTAGCAATATAGTGTTCTGCCAACTCTAATCTCAAATGTAATTTATATGTGGAACTACAAATCGCATATCCGTCCAACATGATTTTACATCCATCTGTGAATGTCGGAAGCACAAACACATTTGCTAAGACAATATGGTATGTAATGTGAAAGTGGAGCCTGTCTTATTGTATAAGAGAGTACATGATAAATCAGGTTGCTGTGATTAAGGTCCACTTACTGAATCGACATGTCTATCGATTGTGTTTCACTGCATTACCGTTAAAGCCTTTGAGGTTCTCACTATCTATGGTTCCTTTGCATGGACTACTGGGCCATTATTTCTTTAATGACCATACAGCTACACTATCAATATCGAGGGATTTGGAACATACTGAGCTCGTTCTAGGTTATTCATGACTATTTCTTTTTGTAGTTGCATTTGAATGCAGTTCTGTGGGGCGTCAGGCACAACATGATCTGGCCAAGTTTGTTGGTCCTGGAAAAATATTCCTATTCAAAAATGAAAGACCCAAGTGTAGCCAAAAGCAAAGATATCTCTAAAATAAGAGGGAAATTCTTTACTTTAAATCTACAATCTGATTGGTTGATAGAAAGCTTTTGGCGTTAAAATAGTACTGTCAGGATTTACTAAAGACGTGCAATGAAGAAAAGGCGTGGACAGTTATTTTTGTACCTGACCTTATTGAATATTCATTTGTAGGAGTTTCCCTTTCAGACACAATGTTTATGGGAGGAGAATAACGCAACGTGATTTGCTATGTTTGCGCACGTCAAATTATTGGTATTTGCGCCATTATTTAACGGCCAAAAAAAACATGTCTTAAAGCAGGCAGTAATTTGTGCTGCTCTTGGTAGATTGCGCTGGTCATTATGGAAATGATCTGGCTGCGTCTGTGTTCTTTAATGTGCGCATTGTTAGTAAATCACGCAGAATTTTCCCCTCCCATTGGCGCTTTTATGGAATTGCGCTCTAACTAATAAGTTTCACCATTCTGTCCTCTCAATTAATTCTTAGTAGCTGAATACATTTGCAAATATTTCTTATAAATATTTGATGACAAATATGTGATTTTTTTATTTGACGGTGTTGGCATTGAAAAGGAAAAACAATGGAAAAATACATTTTGTTAAACAATGAAAGCTGCATAAGGTTACACCAAACATAAATATTTATTATATTTATATTTAATTATAAAAAATATTATATTTAATTATTTAAAATATTTTATTATATTTTATTTTTACTTTTTTACATTTAAAAATGTCTCTCTTTCTCTCTATATATACATAAAAGGTAAAACAACAGTTTTTAAATTTGTATCTGTTTCATTGGAGCCATGACTCAATTTCTCACATTCTAAGTGTTTGTACTTTGACAGGTCTGCTCAGTCTGGTGTTGGTAATTGGCAGAATATTCCTTGAGCTGCTGAGTAACTTCATGAGAACCCTGTTGTTCAGTGACCTTGATGAAGCAGCAGCTCAGTTGGAGAACCTTCACACAGTCCATTAGGCCAGACTGTGGGTGCGTTTGTGAGGCCTTGGGCACTGCAAACCCACCTGCTCCAGGGACAACCAGTCGAGCCGAAAGCATCATGGAGTTCTCCAAGGAAAGACTTTAGTTTTCCTCTTCATAGCTCAATTTGAACAACATTGATCCACAGCCCCTGACTCATTCCATCCATAGTGATGTACATTAACCACAGCAAGATAGCTTGACCTGTCCAATCTTTCACCTCTCCAATCTAAAAAAATTGCTAGAAATGACTGTCATTCAGTTCTCAGTAGGGATGATCTGAAATGTATTTTTAAGGCAGATAACCAATATATTAGCCAAAATAAAATGCAATTAAATTAAATTAAATAAAAAATACGCACTGATATGATAACCATTGTTAATGTATTTTTGAGTCAGATAACAAATATATTAGACATATAAATAAATGCAAAAAATTAAAAAGGTTTTTTTAAGGTATTTTTTTTAACATTTAAATTTTAAAGATTAAAATCAGTTTTTCATTGTATATAATATTTATACAGTGAAATAAAATATTTTACATCCTAAACTTTTAAATAGAAAAACAAACAAATAATTATGATTAAAATATATTATATTATAAATACATAAAAATATTATAAAAATTAAGTGAAATTAAAAATATGCACGGATATGATAACCAATGTTAATGTATTTTTGAGGCAGATAACAAATATATTAGACGAATAAAAATTAAATTATTAAATTTTTAATTAAATAATTTTTTATTTAAATTTTTTACTTTAGATAGATAGATAGATACTTTTTAATTTAATTTTCTGTTTTCCATACTTACATATATATATATATATATATATATATATATATATATATATATATATATATATATATATACACACACACACACACACACACACACACACACATACACTCACCGGCCACTTTATTAGGTACACCTGTTCAATTGCTTGGTAACACAAATTGCTAATCAGCCAATCACATGGCAGCAACTCACTGCATTTAGGCATCTAGATGTGGTGAAGACGACTTGCCGAAGTTCAAACCGAGCATCAGAATGGGGAAGAAAGGGGATTTAAGTGACTTTGAACGTGGAATGGTTGTTGGTGCCAGACGGGCTGGACTATTTCAAAAACTGCTGATCTACTGGGATTTTCACGCACAACCATCTCTAGGGTTTACAGAGAATGGTCCGAAAAAGAGAAAATATCCAGTGAGCGGCAGATGTGTGGACAAAAATGCCTTGTTGATGTCAGAGGTCAGAGGAGAATGGGCAGACTGGTTAGAGTAACTCAAATAACCACTCGTTACAACCAAGGTATGCAGAATACCATCCCTGAATGCACAACACGTCAATCCCTGAAGCAGATGGGCTACAGTAGCAGAAGACCACACCGGGTGCCGCTTCTGTCAGGTAAGAACAGGAAACGGAGGCCACAATTTCACAGGCTCACCAAAATTGGACAATAGAAGATTGGAAAAACGTTGCCTGGTCTGATGAGTCTCGATTTCTGCTGCGACATTCAGATGGTAGGGTCAGAATTTGGCGTAAAGAACATGAAAGCAAGGATCCATCCTGCCTTGTCTCAACAGTTCAGGCTGGTGGTGGTGGTGTAATGGTGTGGGGGATATTTTCTTGGCACACTTTGGGCCCCTTAGTACCAACTGAGCATCGTTTAAACGCCACAGCCTACCTGAGTATTGTTGCTGACCATGTCCATCCCTTTATGACTACAGTGTACCCATCTTCTGATGGCTAATTCCAGCAGGATAATGCACCATGTCACAAAGCTCAAATCATCTCAGACTGGTTTCTTGAACATGACAATGAATTCACTTTACTCAAATGGCCTCCACAGTCACCAGATCTCAATCCAATATATATATATATATTAGTCACGAATCTGGTTCGTGTCCTTCCGTCTGATTGCCACCAGAGGTCACCCTTCCATCATATTGACTCTCACACTACACAGACTGTCTTGCATTACCTTGCACTACAGTTCCCATGATCCATTGCACTGACTGCACACAGCTGTACCAATCACACGGTCACTGCATGACTGTTGGTTCAGCGTTCACAGTGGGTGTCGCGGAGGAACGCGATACCGCACTCACTCATGTAATGGCGGCCACGCTAGAGCACGCTCACAAAATGGCGGCCACAACAACACCCATTCTTGTCGTTGCTGCCAGTCATGAGCCTAGTCAAGTCACAGTTAATCTTCATGAGCCTAGTCAAGACACCGCTGATCTTCATGAGCCAAGTGCAGTCACAGTTGATCTTAAAGAGCCAAGTCAAGTCATAGTTGATCATCGTGAGTCCAGTCATGTCACAGCTGCTCATCCAGAGACACGTCACGTCACAGCTGCTCATCCAGAGACACGTCACATCATAGCTGCTCATCCAGAGACACGTCAGACCCACTCACTCTAATCCTCTTGCTCCTGAACTAATTCCCCTGTCTGAAGCGCTTCCTATGATGGGGATCACTTTGTTGCGTTTGGGCTGCGTACACCACAACAGAACTGCTCAAAAGGGCGGCGACCACTGTGATGTCTCCAGAGGTAGCGGCTGTCGCTGCAGAACCTCCTGGAGTAGTGGCGTTTGCTGCCGTATTCCCTGAGGAGATGGCACCTGCTGCAGCTCCCCCGGAGGTGGCAGCACATGCTGCAGAACCTTCCGAAGCGGCAGTGCTCACTTCAACTCCTTGTATGGTGGTGGTGCCCAGCTATACATTTTCAGCCTGTCATGTCACGGTCGAAGGAACCATTGCTGAACATTCCTTGTATCCTGATGGTGCTCCTGTAGAACCTCCAGAGGTGGCGGCATCCGCTGCAGAACCTCTGGAGGTGTCAGTGGTACCCACTTATGAACTCTCGCCCTGTCCTGTCACAGTGAACAGTCTGTCTACCCAGTTCCCGTCCATGAATCTAATATTGAACTGCCTGTTTTGAGCCCAGAAACCATAAATGCACCCCATGTCTGTCCCGTTAACCCTGTCACTGCCTTAGAGACCATTTATGAACTGCCTGCTCTCTCAGTGGTCACCAGAGAAAACACTGATGGACTTCTTGTGTTCCCTGCCCCGGTCCTTGAGACCGTATATGCTCTCTCTGGTTTTTGTGTCTCAGTTTCTCCTAGGCTCCAATTTCTGCTGTGGGTTCCTGATCAGCCTGTTCAGTCGTGGTGCTCCCCTGATCCGTCGTGATGCTCTCCTGAGCCATCGTGGTGGTCTTCTGCCCTGTCTGCTCCGCTGTGGTGGCCTTCTGTCCTGCTCTGGTGGTCTTCTGCTCCACCACGGTGGTCTTCTGCTCAGGTCTGGTGGTCTCCTGCTCTGCCCTGGTGGGCTCCAGTCTCGTTTGCTCTGGCCTGGTGGTCTTCTGCTCCGCCGTAGTGGTCTTCTGCTCCGGTCTGGTCTTCGGTTCCTCCGGCTCCGCCCTGGCTTCTTGTTCCGCCTTGGTGCTCGGATCTGCCTCAGTCCCCGGTCTTTCCATGTCCATGTGGACCTGGCCCTCCGTCCCTCCCCCTGTTCCGCTGGGGGGAGGGGGGCCCTGTCACGAATCCGGTTCGTGGCCTTCCGTCTGATTGCCACCAGAGGTCACCCTTCCATCATATTGACTCTCACACTACACAGACTGTCTCGCATTACCTTGCACTACAGTTCCCATGATCCATTGCACTGACTGCACACAGCTGTACCAATCACACACTCACACCTGAGAATTATCACATACCCTACATAAACCATGGACTTCCTCTCACAGATCGCAGAGTATTGTATGCACTTATTGCTACCCTAGCCGATAAGTACCTTACAGAGCCTTTTGTAGTTTTCATAGTCTTAGTCTTGCCTTGCCTGTTTCGGATTGTGTTTTCCCTTGCCTGGATTATTGCCGTATACCTGGATTATCTCTCTTTGCCTTGCCCTGTTGGATACTGTTCGCTGACCAAAGAACCACGCTTGTCCTAGGATTACTCTTTGTCTTGCCCGTGTTATACCTGTTTGCCACTGTTTGAACCATGCCTGTTATGACCACGTCTCTGTCAAATAAAAGTCTGCAAATGGATCCGTATGCCTCATGTCTCGTCGGCTCCGTATCATTCATATATATGTATGCAAAACAAACAAATAATAATAATTAAAATATATTACATTATAAATATATTATAAAATATGTACAAAATTATTTTATTTGCATTTAGCCAACAGAAAACAATGTGTTCCATGATCGTGTGGCTTTAATTTATCACCTTAAATATATTGGCCTATTCTAAATACTATTAAACAGTAAAATTTGTCGGCTGACATTGATATGACTGCTGATTTATTGTGCATCCCTGATTTATTGTGCATCCCAATCTCAATCTAAAGAGCATTACTGGATTCCTTTAGCTCCGGTTGTTTGTATTTGTCTTGTTTGAGAGGTTTGCTGTCTCCAAAACCCAAACCCTAAAGTACAAGACATCTATTGACAGACCGAATCATTAGTTGGAACTGAGTGACTGAGCTTTCTCATTATAGGAAAACAATGAGAACATATTGTCTGGAAAACTCAACAAGTGTTTCCTATTGTATAAGAGGTCAAAATAATCTTTTCAATTGAGCCATTACCACAGATATGCACTTCTTTGTAACACCAGCAAGACATTTTTGATGTTTGGAGAGAACAAAGTATCCCAACCGCAACTCTTTAGCCAAGTCAGACTTGATAATGATGTGTTGCACTTCAGAGCAGGTTCTGAGAGCTAACTAACACTTTTCGTCTCGTTACTTTCAAGTAAAAAAAAAAAAAAAAACAAAAAAAAACAATCTGCTCATGATACAATGAATCACTAGTGAAGTGAATGGTAATCCCTGCTTCTCCCAGAAAAAGTAATTATTCTACCGCTCCTGGCCCTATGGGTGAATGAACTGTTACAGTGCTTCATATCAAACCATTTCTGCGGTTGTCACAAAATAATTGCTTGGAGACCATCCAGGTTGCTGACAGATCGGGAATATGAGATTAATTTGGCTGAAGATGCAGGACAGTGTGAAAGTCTATGTGGAAATCATCACACTCATTAATTAGAGCTGGACACAAGAAATCCTATCCTATTTTCACATTCATGGTGCGATTTTTTTTAATTTTTTTTTTAATCAAAGTATCTGTCGGTGAGGAGGGTCTACGCTGTTCTTTGTCTGCCACAAAAGTCCTATGGTTTCATTGTGTGGTTTTATGAGGACTCGGATTGTGTGTCACTATTGGGCTAATCATGGGAAACTTGGCAATTGTGACATTTTCACAGAGGGTGTCAATTTTGTGTTGCTGAAAATATAGTACTATATAAATGTAAGGCTTAGCAGACACACTGACGGAACCTTTGACAACGACACAGTCATTCGTATACTGAGACCCATGGACTGAGACCTAATTAAGTTTCATTCAGTGATGGAAGAAGTGACCATCAGGGTTATTTTCGTAAACGAAAACTAAAACTAAGACGAAAACGACTGGTCAAAAAACATTTTCGTAAACTGAAATAAAATAAAAAATCAAAATAAATGAAAAACTAAAACGAAACTAAACTAACAACAGTTATTGCAAAACTAACTGAAATAAAATAATAATTATCAAAAATAAATAATCGTTTTCGTAATCATTACGTTCTCACCCCATGGCGGAAAAATATATGAGCTGTGTGTCGGTTTAGAGAAATACCTGTAAATGACGCATCATGCACGTGAGGTTATCTGACAGAGAGATGCAAAGCAGTTTAAAGCAGAGTCCTGCACGGGTCCTGTTTGGTAAACCTGCAAACGCAGTACATAACAGAACACCCGACCCGTTATCGGACAGCAGCACCAATTTAATTCTGTACCCGACCTGTTTGAGATAAGGACCGCGTCCTGAACCGCACCCGCATTAAATAGGCTACTGCATCAGTAAGGCAAAATTATTTATTTTCTCATTTAACACTAGCAATCAAACCAAAATAGGCATTCTAAGTTGGTGCTTTGAAGAAAAATAGACAAGCAGCGCAACAGAAGAAAAGATAAGAATGTGCATCCATACTGTAAACAATAAAAACTTTTGCCTACATCTTGTGAACAATCTGCCAGGCTGTTTTGAACAAATGTGCATAAACTACATGCTTAATTCTTAATTATTCTATGTGGCTATTAGTCCTTTACAGAAGCATTAAAAATAAATCTTAAAAAATAAAATGGTGTATAGGCTACAGAACGCGAGCATCGAGCGCTCCCAAGCTGTCATTCACTTCAGCTGCAGTGCGAATGGCTATAATGTGCAATGCTGCAAATCGAACGTTGAGGCTCCGCCATTATTAGCCTATTGAATTTCATTAGTTCCACTTATGATTTATGTGTGTTTTGTTCGCGGGAAAGTGATCAAGACACAACAGTTACGGTATCATGATTATGGTTAAATAAGATGAAAGACATAGGCTATAATATAAAGAAATTAGCTACATTTATTTTCAAATGAAATATCACAACACACATTTATGATTCAGTCTAGTGCGTTTTACATATAATGTAAGCACAACTTGTGTAGATTTAAAAAGGCATGATTGCTTCATTTTGGCGTGTATTTGTAGACTTTCACCATCTAATCAATCTCAGCAAGCTTTAATTTTGTGTCATTAGATGTTTGCATCACTAAGGTTAATTAACTATATTCTATACTATATTATATACTATATTATTATTCTAATAAACTTTACCAAAACTGAAACTAAACTATATAAAAACTAAATAGAAATGTGTTCACAAAATAAAAACTAAACTAAACCTAACAAAATTATTAATGAAAGTAATAAAAACGAAACTAAATGTTATTGCAAATTTGAAAACGATATTAAAATAAAACGAATTTAAAAATGCAAAACTATAATAACGTTTGTGACCATTACCTTGCGCCCACGATTAGTTCGTTCTGGCCGGGGTCAAAGGTCAGCTGTGAATAATCGACAGTGCCCTCAGCTCTGAATTGGTGGATCCAAGGTTCGATTTCTGCAGAACAAGAGAGGGCACATGTTAGTGCACAACACTGACTGACACACACACACACACAAACACTGTCTTTTTTAATATTTTTCCCTTCAGTTTGAGTGCTCCTGAGTGCATTTGTGTTTGTTTCTGTGCGGGTGTATGGTATGCATATCAAATGCTCTTGCTGTGGCGCCTTTCATATTAACCTCTGGCCTTGACATCAAAGGTTCAATCTTGGCCTGTCTTACATCTTTTTGCCTACCTACCTCTGTGTAATGGGATAGCTGCTGGGTTAGCTGTTCCAGTAATGCTATCATTTGTTAAGTTGCGCTACTGGTCATTGCTTTTCCAGTTCTGGGATGTAGTTTCACTTTAACACATGCGTGGGATGGATTATATGTTTCACACTTCAAAAAGCATGTGTCTTGTCACTCCGTAAAGATCACTAATAATAATGTATTATTCATATACAGGTGCATCTCAATAAATTAGAATGTCGTGGAAAAGTTCATTTATTTCAGTAATTAAACTCAAATTGTGAAACTCGTGTATTAAATAAATTCAGTGCACACAGACTGAAGTAGTTTAAGTCTTTGGTTCTTTTAATTGTGATGATTTTGGTTCACATTTAACAAAAACCCACCAATTCACTATCTCAATAAATTAGAATATGGTGACATGCCAATCAGCTAATCAACTCAAAACACCTGCAAAGGTTTCCTGAGCCTTCAAAATGGTCTCTCAGTTTGGTTCACTAGGCTACACAATCATGGGGAAGACTGCTGATCTGACAGTTGTCCAGAAGACAATCATTGACACCCTTCACAAGGAGGGTAAGCCACAAACATTCATTGCCAAAGAAGCTGGCTGTTCACAGAGTGCTGTATCCAAGCATGTTAACAGAAAGTTGAGTGGAAGGAAAAAGTGTGGAAGAAAAAGATGCACAGCCAACCGAGAGAACCGCAGCCTTATTAGGATTGCCAAGCAAAATCGATTCAAGAATTTGGGTGAACTTCACAAGGAATGGACTGAGGCTGGGGTCAAGGCATCAAGAGCCACCACACACAGACGTGTCAAGGAATTTGGCTACAGTTGTCGTATTCCTCTTGATAAGCCACTCCTGAACCACAGACAACGTCAGAGGCGTCTTACCTGGGCTAAGGAGAAGAAGAACTGGACTGTTGCCGAGTGGTCCAAAGTCCTCTTTTCAGATGAGAGCAAGTTTTGTATTTCATTTGGAAACCAAGGTCCTAGAGTCTGGAGGAAGGGTGGAGAAGCTCATAGCCCAAGTTGCTTGAAGTTCAGTGTTAAGTTTCCACAGTCTGTGATGATTTGGGGTGCGATGTAATCTGCTGGTGTTGGTCCATTGTGTTTTTTGAAAACCAAAGTCACTGCAAATTTTGGAGCACTTCATGCTTCCTTCTGCTGACCAGCTTTTTAAAGATGCTGATTTCATTTTCCAGCAGGATTTGGCACCTGCCCACACTGCCAAAAGCACCAAAAGTTGGTCAAATGACCATGGTGTTGGTGTGCTTGATTGGCCAGCAAACTCACCAGACCTGAACCCCATAGAGAATCTGCCACAAACTGATCACCTCCATGCCACGCCGAATTGAGGCAGTAATTAAAGCAAAAGGAGCCCCTACGAAGTATTGAGTACATATACAGTAAATGAACATACTTTTCAGAACGCCAACAATTCATTAAAAATGTTTTTTTTTAATTTTTTTTTATTGGTCTTATGAAGTATTCTAATTTGTTGAGATGGTGAATTTGTGGGTTTTTGTTAAATGTGAGCCAAAATCATCACAATTAAAACAACCAAAGACTTAAACTACTTCAGTCTGTGTGCATTGAATTTATTTAATACACGAGTTTCACAATTTGAGTTGAATTATTGAAATAAATGAACTTTTCCACGACATTCTAATTTATTGAGATGCACCTGTATATATGTATATATATATATATATATATATATATATATATAATAAATGTAGAAATAATATACAAAATACACATACAAATACATATACAAATAATACATAATAAATACAGATAGATAGATAGATAGATATATAGATAGATAGATAGATAGATAGATAGAGGGACAGACAGATGGATGGATGGACGGACGGACGGACAGATAGATAGATAGATAGATAGATAGATAGATAGATAGAGAGATAGATAGATAGATATATATATATAGATAGATAGAGGGAAGGAGAGATGAAAGAGCAGACAGACAGAAAGATAGATAGATAGATAGACAGACAGACAGACAGATAGATAGATAGATAGATAGATAGATAGATAGATAGATAGATAGATAGAACAGCAGACAGATGGATGGATGGATGGATGGATGGACGGATAGATAGATAGATAGATAGATAGATAGATAGATAGATAGATAGATAGATAGATAGATAGATAGATAGAGGGAAGGAGAGATAGAGGGAAGGAGAGATGAAAGAGCAGACAGATAGAAAGCCTGACAGATGGATGGACCATAGATAGATAGATAGATAGATAGATAGAACAGCAGACAGACGGACGGATAGATGGATAGATAGATAGATAGATAGATAGATAGATAGATAGATAGATAGATAGATAGATAGATAGATAGATAGATAGATAGATAGATAGATAGATGGAAGGAGAGATGAAAGAGCAGACAGACAGAAAGACAAAGACAGACAGATAGACAGAAAGATAGATTGATGGAAGAGCAGACAGACAGAAAGATAGATAGATAGATAGATAGATAGATAGATAGATAGATAGATAGATAGATAGATAGAATACAGAATGATTTACAAAGCTAGTAAATGAATTATATATAATCTACAACATTTCTTCAATAAAGTTCTTTTATTTTAATACCCAGTTAAACAGCTCTGCTTAACAACAAAGCTTCCTCTAACTCTTATAGGGTTGTTTTTCTTCTGAAGAAGCGCGTCTCAAGCATACAAAAGGAAGCCAGAATTCCCTAAAGATCCACAGCATCAGTTACCACAATGTTCCTCCATAAATCTTGCATGTCTCTATGGGATAGCCCTAACTTCAGCGAGACTGGAACTCGTAAGTGAATGTGGATAGACACTCTACGTGGTTCTCCAGTGTTTCTGAGAAGTAGTTTCATATGATAACGATATATATTAATTCTTTTAAGGCTTCTGGATGACTTAATGTAGTCTACTCATGTCAGCTAATGGTGGGCATTTATGTTCTGTTTATCTTTGCATTCTTTTCAGGATACACTGAACACTTGGTTATACCAAGGTGTCATTTCATGACAAAAAAAACATGTAGAACTCAAATCTTCTTACAAAAACATTTCATACAGGAGTCAAATGTATGAAAGAGCCACATTAGCAATGAATGTCATATAAAAATAGCATAAAGATGTAAAATAACACGGGCACTTTCCAAAAATCAGCCTCAGCATGGAAGCAATTTAAAGCCTTCAAGGTCACGGCTGTCAAAACTGCAGGAACTCTTGCCTTAGTTTGCTCTTAAACTTGTTTTCTTGAACTGTCAAGGCCTGTTTCTTTTAATAGACATTAAAGGGCACCTATTATGCAAAATCCACTTTTACATGGTGTTTGGACATAAATGTGTGTTGGCAGTGTGTGAACACAACCAATCTACAATAATAAAAAATCCACCCACTCCTCATTTTTTAATCCCGTTTAAACCAAGTCAGTCTCACTAGGCCTGCCGTTTTGACTCTCACCGCAGTGTGATGTCACATTTTGGAGGGCGGGTCCACGGCAGCTGATTGACAGCCCTGCATTGCTATAGTTTCCGCCCTCAGCGGTTACGCCGTCCTTCATTTTCTCTGCGCTCGAGCAGATGTAACATCAACAATGTCTCGCTAGCAATCCCGGTGCTCTGTGTTTGCATGTAAGAATGAACATAAGAGTCTTAATTTTCTCCTAACATCTGAGCTGCTGAGGACGCTGTGGATTACTTTCATTTTTCAAGGTAATGCGCCTCAAAATCTACCTAAATACGTGTATCACCAGACTCCTTTATGAATGTCATATCGTTAGTGCTTAGAATTTTAACCATATCTGTGTGCGTACATTAAGTATTTTTTAACTAATCAGCACCATGCTTGTGAGATTAGTTCGTGCTGTTCGTAGCGCGAGATTCGTTCGGTAGCGCGGTCGCGTGGCTCGGTCCATTGATCCGTGCGCGAGCTCTGTAACATTGCGCTGTTTCGTCCCACTTTCAGTGCATTTGACTTCCCATATGTACGGCTGAACACCGGTTTGCTCGCTCTCAGTTACGTTGCTTCTACCGGCTGTGTTTATTGCTGCAGATATGCAATGCAGAGAGAGACACGTATACGCAACGCCCTCTTTTGGAGACGGGGCGGGAATATGCAGCTTATTTGCATTAAAGCTATACACTCCAAATCAGCTCGTTTTTAGACACACTCCAAAAATGACATTTTCCAGCTGTTATAATAAATGATCTGTGGGGAATTTTGGGCTGAAACTTCACAGACACAAGGCCAATATTACATCTTGTAAAAAGGGGCATAATAGGTGCCCTTTAATATGTTTGCTCTTTGCAAAGATTCTTTAACTACAGGAAGGAACATCTGACAAGCCACAGCTGTGTAAATGCTGGGGTCTTCTGGTGCAAAGTTACTCTTAAACAAGTTTTCTAACCAAAATTACACAGGGAGTAGGCCAAAACAAACTTGTAACTAAAATGAGACAAAACCACTTTACATAGAATGTGTATTGTTACCAAATGTTGGCACTTAGTAATCTCAAATAATGGAGAAAACAACAACAACAACAAACTTCCATAATTAACATTTATCCATTCATCAAATGCTTTTGTTAAAACTGAGAAATGAGAACATTGATTACAGATGAGAGTATTTGTACCACTCAAAAATATTTTCTGGTAAATACAAAATTGGAAATGAAATTTGCCAACATTAAACTGCAAAAAGTGATTTTTGAAGTTAAATAAAACAGGTAAGTTTTAAAAGAAAATATAATTTGAGATTTTTCTACTTTATGTGTAACTGTTTGTGAAATTTACTGGCAAATTCTGAGTGAAAATTGTTTCTACACCAAGGGCCAGATTTACTAACAGCTTGCGCCAGCGCAAACCGTCTTTTGGTGTTAAAATAGTACTGTCAGGATTTACTAAAGACGCACAGTGAAGAATTAGCACTGAAAAGGCATGGACATAGTTATTTTTGGAAAAATTTTTTCCCATAGTCATTATGGAAAAGTTCTGGCTGTCTTTGTGTTCTTTAAAGTGAGCATTGTCAGTAAATCACATGCAGAATTTTCCCCTCCCATCGGCACTTTTATGGCATTGTGCTCTAACGCTAATTTGCCCTGTTAAGTAAATCTGGCCCCAAATTTTTTTTTCAGTGTAATTAATACATTATGTATCAAACAATATTTTTAAAACATTTATTAATCTAGGTTAATGTTAATTTATGAATATACTTTGGATTATTGTTAATTTATGTGCCTTCACATTAACTAAAGCAAATTTAAATGTTAAAGAGATAGTTTACCAAAATTTTTTAATTCTGGTACTGTTGTGAACACATGTTGAAGTCTGACACAGAAGAGAAGAAATTGTTGAATAAAGTCGTTATTTTTGTTTTCTTTGTGCACAAAAAGTATTCTCGTAGCTTCATAAAATTAATGTTGAACCATTTGACTACATGTCCTTACTACCTTTCTGGGCCTTGAACGTTTCAGTTGCATTGTTGTCTATGCAGGGTCAGAAAGCTCTCGGATTTCATCAAAATATCTTAATTTGTGTTCCGAAGATGAATGAAGGTTTGGAATGGCATGAAGGTGAGTAATTAATGGCAAAATTCTCATTTTTGTGTGAACTATCCCTTTAAATGTTAAATATATTGGCATACACTCTTAAAGAAAAAAAGGTGCCAGGAAGAACCAAAAAGGGGGTTTCACGGCTATGCCATAGAGGAACTATTTTTGGTTCCCTGAAGAACCATTTTGTGAAAGGTTTTCTTTTATTTCTTAGTGCCATAAAGAACCTTTTCTGGTACTACAAAGGACCCTTTTTAAAGGTTCTACAAATAACCATTGATGAAAAAGTTCTTTGTGGCCCCATTTCTTCCAGATCAATATCCTCACATTTATCATCCTATAAATTTTCTTTAATAGGATTGTTAATAAAATAATTTTGAAAAAAAAAGAAGAAAATCCAGAAGCAACAAGACTTGACAAGATATATGATTAAAATTTTTATTGCATTTATAGTATACATCAAGGCAGTATACATCATACCTCAATACTGTGTATGTGTGTTTAATAGGGATGTGCACAAGTACTAGAGTACTCAGACTTGACAATAATCGATCCTTTTTCAAAGTCACTGCAATTCATGAATGATCCTCACTGTCAAGTCCGAGTACTCGATCACCTTGACTTTATATATTTATCTTTTTCTGATTGGTTGTGGCAGCACTTTGGGTGGTACCTGAGCTCTGACTGGTTAGTGTTAGGACAGCATGCCGTTCAGACTGTCAAAATAAATACCTATCAGTACTTGAAATGAAACATTGACAAAAATGTCCATCCTTAGTGTGTAATACAGTAAATACAGCAGGTTAATGTCAGTACCCCCAACATCCACTACTATGCCCTTTTTTCATCCCATGGAAACCGTCACCGGTGGTTCAAAGAGTTCCCGCTTTCACAGTACTTCTGATGAATTGTTGAGGCTGGGTACATAAGTTCCTGTAACAAAAAACAAAGAAAAAAAAAAGACACTTTAATTAGTTTCTTAATTTTCATAGTTTTAGCACAGGTGTGATGATGCAACGGAGATAATAGAAAGGTATTTTCTAAGCTGAAAAGCAGTAAGAGAAACAAAATCAAAGCAAGTCAAAGTGATATTTTGGAAATTAATCCATCTATTCACTCTCCAAACCACTTATCCTCTGTAGGGTCGTGGGGGCTGAAGCCTATCCCAGCATCTTAGGCCACAAATCCATCTAACTAATGGTATTTAAGCAATATAAACACTAGGCAACAATGTTATACAATACCTGTTAAAAGTTTGGAAAGGTTACTACAGTATGTTTCAATGTTTTTGAGAAAAAAAAATGTCTTCTGCTCATTGTCTGCATTTATTTAATCAAGAATAAAGAGAAAATAGTAATATTGCAAAATATTATTACAAATTAAAAGAACTGATGTCAATTTTAATATATTGTAAAATGTAATTTATTCCTGTGATCAAAGCTTTTCAGCATCATTACTCCAGTTTTCAGTGCCACATGATCCTTCAAAAATCATTCTAATATGAAGATTTGCTGCTCATGAAACATTTCTTATTATTAAAACAGATTAAAACTATTTTTGCTTAACAGATTTCGTGGAAATGGTGATACCTTTTTCAGGATTCTTTGATGAATAGAGAGTTCAATGAACATCATTTATTAAATTTATTATACAATTTAGTAACATTGTAAGTGTCTTCACTATTACTTCTGATAAATTTAATGCACCCTTGATTAATAAAAATATTAATTTCTCTCTTTTTTAATCTTACCACAAATGTTTGAATGGTACTATTTCCATAAAAATGTTAAGCAGCAAAAACTTTTTTCAACATTGACAATAATCTGAAATGTTTCTTGAGCAGCAAATCAGCATATTAGAATGATTTCTGAAGGATCATGTGATGCTGGAGTAATGATGCTGAAAATTCTGCTTTGATCACAGCAATAAATTACATTTTATCATATATTCACATTATTTTAAATTGTGATAATATTTTGCAATATTTCTGTTTTTACTGTATTTTTAATCAAATATATGCAGGAATGGCGAACAGAAGAGACTTCTTTCAAAAACATATCAACCTCAAACTTTTAAACAGTAGTGAATGTTTGTGGTTTTACTTACTAGTCATATGGTTCATAGTGCCTTAGAAATGTTGTTTCCGAAAGGAGGTCCGCTCCAACTTTGCAGCATGGCCATCAGCATAGAAGAATCTAGAAACATAACATGCAATTTGTCACAGAACCAACCATTTTTAATATGCAAAGCCAAGTTTATGTAAAGGATACAAGATAGAGTAGATTTTTTTCAGATAACAGAATTAATGTTTTTAGGGGTGTGCAATATTGACAAAAAATAATATCTTGATATTTTCTGGGATTTTATAGATAACGATAATTAAACATTATTTTGCAGAGTGTGTTGCGCAGGTACATTAAGGACTTCCGTGGGCAGCTGACTCCTAAAGTTTTTGATAGCCTTCATATTCTGTGTGTTGGTCAGTTCACAGCAGTGATAGAAATTAATCTTTTGCAATAAGTTTAAATAGATTTATACATTTTATGGGCATTTTTACCTTTATAAAGCCATTTTTTTCTAAAAGTGAGCACCATCTTTTGAGTCAAATTCTTACTTTTAATCAGTCAATTACAATAATAAGACATTTTTGGGCTGTTAGCAGGCAAATTAAAGCAGTATCAACAAAATTCATCTTTGCAATACAGAGGAAACACAGAAGCTGCATCTGAAGTGGCATTTAGATGTATTTACACACTGTTCAGTGCAGCTCAGGGGGACATGAATACATTTAACCTGCAGTTACAAATGCATAAATAATGTTTTGATATTTTAAACATAAAACGTTGAATACTGGTATTTGAAATTCTTTAAAAAATGTAAAGATACTTTAAATGTGAAATTAAAGCCACCAGTAGGTGGCAGCAAGCCATTGTTAATAAGCGAGTCATTGCGATTGAACCGAATCATTTAAACGGTTGATTCATTCAGGTAGGAAACACCCTAGATATATATATATATATATATATATATATATATATATATATATATATACGTAGATGCCTCATTAGCGACTGTTTCTATGGGCCGCTATATGTAATAATTATACCATATTGTAGTGGTCAACTTGACATCATTCACCATAGTAATCACTGAATATTCAAAAGATGCCACAAATCCGGCACAGAACGGCTCAACGGCTCTGTGCAAACCTACAGTATGGTGAATGATGTCAAGTTGACCGTTCCAAGATGGCGGCCGCATCTATATGCCTGGAGCGGTCTAATGGGGCATCTATACATGTCTATGCGAAACACCGTCATGTTGCTCAGAGACACAAAACAGTGCTGTGGCTGTGTTTTTAACTATTTTTGTTGGTGAAATAGAGCAAAAAGAGGCAATGTAAGTCCCCTAATATTAAATTCTTGTTTATTGAACTGTTGTATGAACTCACATTTGTAATCGTGCTGATTTTTAGAGGTGAAAAACTGGCACTGTTCGTGTGATATTTATTAAATACATAAAACATACTACATGATATAAATATATACATTTTCTGCCCCCATATCTTGAATTTTGTCTGAATTTTAGACTGAATAATGCAGTGAAAGAACGCACTCAAAATGCACATGCACACTAGTCTAACCTACTAGACTTCATCACGTAATGTATGCATGCACTTTGTAGGTGCGTTTTGTTTAGTTTTTGCAATATACTCGATAATGTGAAATCGCACATCGTTAAAACTACAATTACGATATAATCGCAGACGATATATATCGCACACCCCTTGTGTCACTCATGTTTGGATGTAAAACCTTCCTAAAATAACTGTAATATAACAGATGCATGATGATATGAGCAAATATTTTGTGAAAAATGCATATGAAGTGATCTACATTTACATTTAGCAGACGCTTTTATCCAAAGCGACTTACAAATGAGTATTTAAATAAGCTTTCTCGGCTTACCTATGTTTCTTACTTCTGTCAGCAGCTCCCTTCAGAAATTTTGAAATCTAAGAGCTTCTCTTCTGTCGTAGAGAAGTTATTTTGTCACTCCTGAAACCACAGAACAATTTTTATCAATATTTGTTTACCATGAAAGATCAAAACACGTTTGAACTAACGTTAGATTCATTTAATTCGCGCTCCTTGTAAGTGACGTCACCGATTAACATTACGTCAACGTTACAGTGCATATTTTAGGCTAAATAAATTAGCCAACTTCCAATAAACCATTGACAAATTGCCTGCAAAACATTTACAAAGCTATCAAAACCACTCATCTACACATAAAGATGTTATTAAAAGCATAAACAAGAGCTCAGGCTATAGAGTTAGCCTACCTCTTCTTCAGAAAACAGTTGAAATGCTAATGGACTTTTTCGAAGATTCTAAACCATTTCTATGAAGAAAATATTCATCAGAAGCGTATCAATTACAAGTAAGAGAAGTGTTAATAACAGTTGTGTGCATTAGTTGTGTGATTTTAGGGACTAAACTCACCTGAAAGCAGTGAAAACACCAGCGAGAGACGGAGTTTTGCAGCTTCTCAGCTGGTGTTGCTGCTCCGTTTCCATGGTAACTCCCTCCGCTCCAGTGTTTGAATGTGACTCAGCGAATGTTCAGTGCGCACACCCATTGAAATACAGTCATTACACAGCATTTACAGAAATAAACATCTACATAAACAATTGAAAATCTCATTAAATCATTCTTAAATCGCGAATTTGAAACTCATTTTGTAGTTCTACGATCAGTTCATTTAAGTGCAAAATGCTCCACCCCCTCCCCTTCCCTTGAACCATACACCCTTCCAAAGAACCATTTAACCTTTTTAAGAGTGTATGTAACAAATAACATTAAGGAAGATTAATAAATGCTGTAAAATACACACAAACAGAATGAAAACTACATAATAAACCATCAACATGGCAGATATGAATGTAAAATTTGTGCCAGCAATGATTCATACTGTAAGTTCTTTTACATATATAAATCAATAGCACAATTAATGATCTAAACTGAAACTTTAGAAATGGTTTACTTAGGAAAATAAGATATTTTTGAACATAAAACCAAAAAATGTCTAGTATCGGGTTTGTTTTTCCACCAAGCCATGCAATGCAGCAAGAGCTCTGACAAGCCCATACAGACAACACTCCTACCGATCATAAGATATGCAGTGTACCTGTGGGGAACCATCTGCTTCTTAAACCTGTCATTGACAACAAAAGAAAAGCCTTGTTTTCCCAGAAAGAAAAAAAAAAACCCTCTCTGAAGTCTAAACAAAATGCATGAGTGTGCAACATCTGTCCAGAACATTATTGCACAAACCGGCACTCATGTGCAGAGCACAACGGCTCCACGGCGCAGATATTAACATTTCTTTACAGTCAACCAGTGTGTCTTTATACAGAGATCTAACAGTGGAGCTCTGCTGGAGTTCTGGCATGGCTGAGGGGACGTATATTTATCTTCTTTATAGTCTGCACAGAGGAAAGCCGACTGTCCATGATGTCCTTCCCACTTTTCGCTCCCTAACGGACAAGGATTATGCGGTCCATGGAGAAACGTGTCCCCACAGCGCTCTGGAGAAGAGAGCAGAGGTGTTCCATTTAGGAAAACACCGTCTCTTGCTCCCAGTGTCTCTCTTTTGGTCTGGATCGAGACACGCTTCTCTGTGACTCAACCCTTTTTATTGATTTTTTTTAAAGAGGCTGCTAGGAACATTCGGGACTATAAATGCAGACTGCAGGCTTGATTCAAAAAGGCAAATTTAAGGAGAGAGCAAAATGTTTCTCTCAGCCTTCAATTCACTCTAAATTGGCTTACTGGGTGACCTGACAAAGTCTGAAAGGTTTAGATTAAAAAAAACAAAACAAAAAAAAAACACGCCCATCAATCACTCTTCTCTATATAGCCTTTGTCAAGATAAGCACACCACCGCCTGTGTGTTCGACTATAATTACAGGGGAAACTATTTCACAAAGCATGACATTTCAGAGAAACAGAAGGTGTTTAATAAGTCAGCATGCAAGTGGCATTAATTTAAGATGTGAAAAGCTTTAGTAATCGATGCTCTTTTTATCTATTTTATCTATGTTGATTTCTGGTTCACTAAGGTGATATTGAGACTAGATTTGATAATTGGACATCTAACTTACATTTGCATTTATTTAAGTAGCAGACACTTTTATTTAATGCGACTTACAAATGGAGAACATTGCAAGCAATTTATCATAAGAGAGAAAAACATTTGTTGTACACAGTGCCAAGTTTGAAATTATGAAGGATTAGTGCCAGCTACCTGCGGATTAGAAATGAAATGCAGAAAAATAAACCAAAAGGGAACAAACATTTTTAGTTTTTGAATTTTTACTGAATAAATACAATATTTAATAATATTTATTAAAATTCATTAGCATTCATATTAATTTATGCTTTAATTAGCATTTTGAAATAAATATTGTTTTTAAGTAATCAAAATAGAATAAAAATAGAATATAAAAAAATTTATATTAATATAAAGTTTAATATAAACATTTGTACACAAACTACATATAAATTGGAAATTAAATGCAAACAAGTAAAGAAACAAGATTTTTATTTTTTTAATTTTAATAAAATAAGTTAAATATTTAATAAAAAATCAATTTAAATTAATTAGCTTGTTTAAATATATTAATTTATTTTATTTTAATCAACAAATAAATAAATACATAAATAAAGAACTCCTATTTAATCTATTTAAATTTATTAACATATTTAAATGTATTCATTGATTTTATTTAAATTGACATTAAATAAATTAATAAATAATGAAATAATGAAAATAAGAACTCATATTTAAGTTAAAGATTAAAAAAATTAAAAAATATATTTTATTTATGTATTAGCATACAGTACAAAACCTACCTATAGATTTCAAAACTGCATGCAGAAAAATAAAGAAAAAGAGAACAAGACTTTTTTTTAATGTATTAGAATATCTTAAATACTATTTATTTGAATGTGTTAACATTTAAATTTATTTATTTATTTTAATTAACAAAAAAAAAAACATTTTTAATATATACATTCACACACACATATAGAGTTATTTTGCAGCTGTAACTAACTACAATGTATTTACCACTAAATACAAGAGCTTGTTCAGAAAACACAGCATAATCTGAACTCCAGATGAGAACTGTGGCCATAAAGGGCATACAGAGTTCAAGGCTTATTTTAGAAATCTTAGTGGAACAGTTCAACCAACACATAAGAGAAAACCAGCAAAAGCCAGTGCCCGCAGATCCCAGCGCTCTTTGAATAAATGTTTTTACTGAAGAAGGGGTTTTGTTTGTGAAAGCTGGCGTGCAGGTATTTGGTTTTGCAGCAGGGCGGCTACTAAATGTGTAGACTGGGGCTCATTCAATGATCTGAAAGCTTTGATTCAAAAGCTCAGTCAAACAGGGAGAACCGAGATTATTTGAGCAACCATAAGAATTGCATTTTCAAAAACGGTGCCAATGGACCGTTATAGGCTTGGAATGAAGCGTGTGTGTGTGTGACAGACCTCCCTGTCGCTGCTGGGCATAAATGCCATTACCACTGCATTCACTGTGCATATTTAATAAATGGGGTGCTAATTAAAAGGTTTGTGTTCCAGCGTTTGTGTGTGTCAGACGGGTGTTAGACATTGAAATTCACACTCATTCTGTAACACAGATGGTGAACAGCCATATGGACACATCTTAAAAATTAATGGGTTAATTAGCTGCTAGTCTGTGTTACTACTCACTCGGTCGTGCTTACAGACGGCTTGGTTCTCCAGGAGTTCACTTACAGTCAGAGCTGATCACTAAGCTAAAACATTGACCTTGCCTTTCCACTCCATTAGCCCCAATAGACCCCCTTTGGCTTTGACATTCAGCTCTACAATTACTTACTGAAATCCGCCTGCTGAATTTACACTGATTATAATACATGTTCTCCAGTCAAGGGAGTCCTGTTTAAATTTAAGCTGGGGGAAGATGACTGAGTTTGTCAATGCTATTAGGTCTCTATGATTTAGCCCATAACACACTATTAAAAAACTGTGTTTTTAGTGCTGTAGTCAGTCAGAAAGCATATCTCAAGGACAATGTAAAAACACATGACCAAGTATAAAAAGGTATTAAAAGGAAAACAAATATATAAATTTATATTTTCCTAAATAAAATAATTTATATATTTGTTTCAATACATACATATATATATATATATATATATATATATATATATATATATATATATATATATATATATATATATATATATATATATATACACACATACACACATACATACAGTCATGGCCAAAAATATTGGCACCCTTGGTAAATATGATCAAAGAAGGCTGTGAATATTAATCTGCATTGTTAATCCTTTTGATCTTTTATTTAAAAAATTTACAAAAATCTAACCTTTCATTGGATAATAAGAATTTAAAATGGGGGGAAATATCATTATGAAATAAATGTTTTTCTCTAATACACATTGGCCACAATTAACAGCACCCTTTTTTTCAATACTTTTTGAAACCTCCATCTGCCAGTTTAACAGCTCTAAATTTTCTCCTATAATGCCTGATGAGGTTAAAGAACACATGACAAGAGATCAGAGACCATTCCTTCATCCAGAATCACTCCAGACCCTTCAGATTCCCAGCTCCATGTTGGTGCTTCTTCTCTTCAGTTCACCCCACTCATTTTCTATAGGGTTCAGGTCAGAGGACTGGAATGGCCATAGCAGAAGCCTGGTTTAGTGTTCAGTGACCCATTTTTGTGTTGTTTTTGAGGTTTGTGTTTGGATTATTGTACGGTTGGAAGATCCAAACATGGTCCATTATAAGATTTCTAACAGAGTCAGTCACTTATTGATTTTTTTATCTGTTGGTATTTGATAGAATCCATGATGCCATGTGTCTAAACAAGATGTCCAGGACCTCCAGCAGAAATATAGGCCCACAACATTAAAAATACAGCAGTATATTTCATTGTACACACGGGGTACTTTTTATCCCTGTGTTCACCAAACCCATCTTGAGTGTTTGCTGCTAAAAAGCTCATTTTTTAGTTTCATCTGACCATAGAAGCCAGTCCCATTTGAAGTTCCAGTCGTGTCTGATAACTGAATATGCTGGAGTTTGTTTTTGGATGAGCTAGGAGAATTTTTCTTGAAACCCTCCCAAACAACATGTGGTGATGTAGGTGCTGTTTGACAATTTTATTTAAGGTTTTCTGACCCCAAGACTCAACTATTTTCTGCAATTCTCCAGCTGTAGTCCTTGGAGAGTCTTTAGCCACTCAAACTCTCCTTCTCACCGTGCATTAGGACGATATAGACACGTCCTCTTCCAGGCAGTTTCATAACATTTTATGTAGATTGGAAAATGCCCTGATGGTGGAAATGGGAATTTTCACTGCTCTAGCTCTTTTCTTAAAGCCACTTCACTAATTTGTGAAGCTCAATTATCTTTTGCTGCACATCAGAAGTATATTCTTTGGTTTTTCTCATTGTGATGGATGATTAAGGGAATTTGGGCTTTGTTTTCCCTCCTATTTATATTTCTGTGAAACAGGAAGCCATGGCTGGATAATTTCATGTTCATAATCACCCTGGAGTGGTCAAAATTGTGAATATGAATGGGAATATACTTCAGAGATATTTTACTCATAAGAATTTCTAGGGGTACCAATAATTGTGTCCAACATGTTTTAGAGAAAAACATTTATTTCATAATGATATTTCCCACCATTTTAAATTCTTATTATCCAATGAAAGTTTAGATTTTTGTGAATTTTTTAATAAAAGATCAAAAGGATTAACAATGCAGATTAATTTTCACAGCCTTCTTTGATCATATTTACCAAGGGTGCCGATATTTTTGGCCATGACTGTATAAATATATTTAAATATAAAAGTATATACAGTAAATAAAAAATATTATATTATAATCTATAAAGATTATAGACACGCAATATAGTTGATTTTATCATATATATATAAAAATATATTATAATTATAATTTATATTTGCCCTAAATACACTGCCGTTCAAAAGTTTGGGATCAGTAATATTTGTAATGTTTTTTAAAGAAGTTTCTTATGCTCAAATACAGAAAAAAAAACAGTAAAAAAAAAAGAAACAAAAAACAAACAAACAAAAAAAAAAACAGTAGACTCCAGTCTTCAGTGTAACATGATCCTTCAGAAATCATTCTAATATGCTGATTAATTATCAGTGTTGAAAGTGTTGTGCTGCTTAATATTTTTTTTTTTGGAAACTGTGATCCTTTTTCCTTTGATTCTTTGATGAATAAAAAGTAAAAAATAACAGCATTTATTCAAAATAGAAATCTTTTCTAACAATATAAGTCTTTACTATTACTTTTTATCCATTTTACACATCCTTGCTGAATAAAAGTATTAATGTCTTTAAAAAATAAAGAAAAAAATTACTGACCCCACATATTTGCATAGTAGTGTATTTTGTAACACAAATTTTCTAATTTGAATAAATATATATTTTTATATATTTTTATTTAATCAAATAATCCTGAAAAAATTATCACAGGTCCCAAAAATATTAAACAGCACAACTGTTTCCAACATTGATTATAAATAAGCATATTAGAACGATTTCTGAAGGATCATGTCACACTGAAGACTGGAGTAATGATGTTGAAAATTCAATGTTGCTTCACAGGAATAAAGTATATTTTAAAGTATATCAAAATAGAAAACTGTTATTTTAAATTGCAATAATATTTCACAAAATTACTTTTTTTTCTGTATTTTTGATCAAACAGATACAGCCTTGATGAGCATAAGAAACTTCTTTAAAAATCCCAAATGTCTGAATGGCACTTTATTTTGCTTGACGTGTTTTTAAGATGACTAATGCCTATATATACATACAGTGCCTTGCGAAAGTATTCATACCCCTTCATTTTTTTTCATGTTTTTTTATGTTGCTGCCTTATGTTAAACTTTAAATTACTTTTTCCCCACATCAATCTACACTTCGTACACCATATTGACAAAGCGAAAACAGAATTGTCACAACTTCGCAAATTTATTAAAAAATAAAAAACTGAAATAAGTACATTGCATAAGTATCCATACCCTTAACTAAATATATAGTTGAAGCACATTTACAGCTTCAAGCCTTTTTTTGTTTGATGCGACAAGCTTTGCTCATCAGCATTTGGCAATTATCTGTCATTCTTCTCCTCTCCTCTTCACCTCTCAAGCTCTGTCAGGTTGGACGGAGGTAGATGCACATTTTCAGGTTTCTCCAGAAATATTTGATTGGGTTCAAGCTCAGGCTGTGGCTGGGCCACTCAAGGACATTCACAGAGTTGTCTATAAACCACTCTTGCTGTGCGTTTAGGTCCATTGTCCTGTTGAAAGGTGAACCTTCTGCCCGTCTGAGGTTCTGAATGCTCTGGACTGGGTTTTCATTAAGGCTATCTCAATATTTTGGTGCATTGAGCTTTTCTTCTACTCTGACGAGTCCCTCAGTCCCTGCCGCTGAAAAACAGTCCCACAGCATGAGGCTGATACCACCACACTTTACTTTTGGGATGGTACTCTGCAGGTGATGAGCAGTGCCTGGTTTGCTTCAAACATGATGCTTAGAATTGAGGTTCATCAGACCAGAGAATCTTGTTTCTCACAGTCTGAGGGTCCTTTAGGTGCTTTTTTTTGCAAATTCTAAGTGTGTTTTCATGTGTCTTCACTGAGGAGAAGATTGAGTATGACCACACCAGCATAAAGCCCAGATCGGTGGAGTGTTGCAGTGATGTTTATCCTTCTGTAGGTTTCTCCCGTCTCCACATATGATCATGGAGCTCAACTAGAATGACCATCAAGTTCTTGGTCACCACACCAACCAAAGCCCTTCTCTATCAATTGGTCAGTTTGGCCAGGAGGCCAGCTCTAGGAAGAGCCCTGGTTGTTTCAAACATCTTCTATTAAGGGTAACAGAGACTACATGCTTCTGTGAGCCTTCAGTAAAGCAGAATTTTTTTCTCAACTCTTCCCCAGATGTGTGGCTTGACGCAACCCTGTTTCTGAGCTCTACAGGCAGTTCTTTGGACCTCAGGGCTTGGTTTTTGCTCTGATATGAATTATCAGCTGTTAGACCTTTTATTAAGACGTGTGCCTTTCCAAATCATACCCATTCAATTGAATTTGCCACAGGTTAACTTCACTCGAAGTGTAGTAACATCTACAAGCAATATGAATGCTCCTGAGCTAAATTCCAACTGTCCCAGATAAAGGTATGAATACTAACGCAATGGAATCATTTAAGTTTTTTATTTTTAATAAATTTGCAAAGATGTTAAAAACCTGTTTTTTGCTTTACTATTATGGTGTATGGAGTATAGATTGATGTGGAAAAATAGTCATTTAAAAGCAGTTAAACATAAGGCGGCAACATAACAAAACGTGAAAAAAAATGAAGGGGTATGAATACTTTCGTAAGGCACTGTATATACACATATACATACACTGTATATATAAAGAATATCTTTATTTATATTTTCAGGCTCTTGAAAAAATTGGCTTAAGTAAACATCCTGACAACTCTAAAAAAAAGTAGTATTATAGACTTTCAATAAAGTTTATTTTAAGTATTATAAGGCAAATGTTTCTACAGGTTCAAATCCTAATTCTAAACATCAGGAATCCGGTTGTTAACACAGCACACATTACTATTTCTGGATCCAGACCAGATTTATCAAATCCCAAAAGCAAATAACATACAGCGCTATTACAAACTCAGTGTGTGCTGTAGTATTACTGAAAAATCCTAACCTTGTTTGGCCGATTCTTTTCTGAATCATTAAAATACTGGTGCCTTGGATGCTGTGAGTCTGCAGACTGTTGTGTACACACTGAGTTTTTCAAAGCTTAGCTTAAAGGTGTGCTATGAATAACCAGTGCTCATAAACAGCTGTTGAGATTGTATTCTAGTACACTTGAAATGGAGCAATTGCTTGGACCTGGAAACAGTATATGATACATTGTAAATTAACAAGCAAATAGCAATAGTGGTGCTTATCTCAGCAAGCACCATTAATTAAGATGCCAAATGAAGTCCAGAGCTATCCTGTAATGTGCTGTCATGCTGTGTGTGTGAGATACAAATGCTGACCTGTGTGAGAGATGAGTGGGTGTTCGGCTCTATGGCAGGGGGACTCCGGGGCCCGGGTGGCCCCCCGGCAGGGCACTCCTCTGGGCAGCAGCAGCAGCAAGCTGTGCAGCAGGACGAGGCAGCGGGCCAGGGGCGTTCCCTCCACGGGGGGAGCCATGGGGGTCCACGGGACTCTGCTCAGTACTGCTGGGGCAGGAGCACAGGGCGCTGGGCATCTGCCACGGAAATCTGCAGAGAAAATGAGAGAATGATTGAATGAGCATGATAAGGTTTGATTGATTTCGTTGGTTAAATTTTATAATAACTTTCATAACCTTCATTAATAAGTCATTTTAAAAAATCATTATATAACAGATCATTACTCAAAGGCATGACCTGATGATAATGATCGTACTGTATATTATCCCACTTATTACACAGGAAGTAAATACATGGAAATTCATACAATTTTATTAACATAAGATAAATATTAATGAATTGAAAATTTTATTATGTGAGAAGAAAGCAACATGAAACCATCACATCACAATAAATTATACAGTTTAGTGGTCATTATGTAAAAACATGCAGCAAAATATGTGGATTGACCGATCAGGGTCGATTACCAAATAATTTAACAAATAATTCAGTGTTACCAAATAATGTAGAAGAATTATTATTATTATTTTTTTTTTTTGGTGGAAACCTTGATACGTTTTTTCAGGATTCTCTGATGAATAGAAAATTCAAAACAACAGCATTTATTTGAAATGGAATATAAATTATTTCTAACTTTATAAATGTCTTTACTGTGACTTTTTATCAATAAAAAGTCACAGTAATAATGCATAAAAAGTCACAGTAATTAATGCATCCTTACTGAATAATAGTGTTTCGTTTTTTTTAAACAAACTTTTGAATGGTAATGTATCACAGTTTCCATTCCACATGAATAAATTAAATTATATAAAAAAAAAAAAAAAAAATATATATATATATATATATATATATATATATATATATATTTTATTAAAAACAGGTCTTTTGAATTGTAATAATATTTCAAAATATTACTGTTTTACTGTATTTTTGAACAAATAAATGGAGCCTTGGTGAACATAAGAGACATCTTTCAAAAAACATTAAAGAATCTTAATTATTTCAAACTTTAGACCAGTAGTGTATATATTTTTATTTAAAATGATGAATGAAGGGGTGAAAAGAGAGAGAGATACTGAGAAAAACATGACAGAGTAAAAGAGCATCAGGTAGAGAGTGCAGCCAGATAAAGAAAAAGCAGCTGTTGAGGTTGTCACATTCATCTCCCCAACCTCCTGCACTCTCATCTTTGACCTCTGACCCCACTTCCACGAATCAGCACATGGAGCTGCACTCCAGCTCCTCTGAAGAGCCGTACACTATCAGAGAACATACCACAGAGCATACACACTCCACAGGGGCCCCTTACACTGCTCACATACAGCCAGAAAAAACTCCATCTAGTTGTGCACTCCTGAGAAACTTACAGTGTTATAGATTGCTTTCAGACTCATGGGCTGAAGAGCAACAGTTCTGGCAGAGGTCTGATATTCGCCAATAAAGCACATTCTATAAATAGCACTTGCTTGCTTGCTTTCTCTCTTTCTTTCTTACACAACTACTTAAAGGGATAGTTCACCCAAAAATAAAAATTCTGTCATTAATTACTCGCCTTCATGTTATTCCAAACCTGTAAGACTTTTGTTCATCTTCAGAACAAAAATTAAGATATTTTTGATGAAATCCGAGCGCTTTCTGACCCTGCATAGACAGCAATGCAACTGACACGTTCAAGGCCCAGAAAGGTATAGTAAGGACATCATTAAAATAGTCCATGTGACATCAGTGGTTCAACCTCAGTTTTATGAAGCTACGACAATACTTTTTGTGTGCAAAGAAAACAAAAATAAATGACTTTCATAACGAAGGTCTTACAGAGTTTTTATTTTTGGGTGAACTATCCCTTTAAATTTAAAAATATATGTAAAGTGAAGCAAATCATGAACTTATTTTAGCTATTATTGTTTTTATTAATATTTTGAATTAGTTTTCATTTTTATATATTCCACTTTCATTAATTTTTTTTTTTTTTTTTTTTTACAATTTTATGTTAATGTTATTAATTAAAAAAAACATTTTTTGTCCTATTTTTATTTCAGTTTTAGTTATTTTATTTTATCAATTTTAATTTATCAATGTAAACTAAATTAAAATGAGAAATGTTGCAGAAATGCTGAAATAAAATAAAACATTTTTAATATTTTATTCGAGTTTACATGTATTTAAAGTAATGGATTTTTATATTATAACTCGTCTGATTCGAAAATGAGCCAAGTAATGCTAGTTTATTATTATTATTATTATTATTATTTTTTTTTTTGTGAAACCTAGATTTACTTTTTTTTTTTTTTTTTTGGTCCTTTTGAAGTTTGAGAGCTTGTGGTCACTATGAAATGTCGTTGTATGAAAGAGATATAAATGTAGATTTAAAAAAACATTTTGTTCCACTGGAAAAAACAATTTCTTGTTTCGTAATAGCAAGAGGATGAGCAACTAATGACAGAATTTTTTTGGGGGCGAACTAACCTTTTCAATTAATCTGTATTCCTACAAAATAAGATACAAAACAATACTTATATTAAAAATAAAATTGAAAAAAAAAATTGCATTTTAATGAGCATTTTTAAACTATCCCATTAAATCACTCTGATTACTGACTGAATGTATGACAACATATTTCTGCAAAATAAATAAATAAATAAATTTAAAAAAAAAAATAAAACCAAAAACAAAAACAAAAAAAACCCACTAAACTACACCAACCTAAACTAAAATAAAATATCATTTAGTCCCTTCAGCTACTCTCACTCAGAACAAAATGGAAGTTCTTGCTCTGTAGAACCTGACTGCGGGTCTATTGGATGGACTTTGCAGCACCACAAGCTCTTGAGCCGCAATGCTTGTCAATCAAAAATCACTCCATCATCCTTTCTTTCCTTGGGATAACTTCTCTACACTACTACAGTACAGATGAAATTGAGTCAGTCTGAGCGAAAGGCAATACAGAACTTGATTACGCCAAAGTTGCTCTCATCAGCAGGGACCACAGGGACTGACACACTGCAGATCTGAATGGCCTGTTGACGGGTCTGGAGACTCATGTCTGTAGCGTGGGGAAACAGGGCTTTACATCCTCTTGCCTTGTTGAATGCACACACAGTTTCCTGTCAGGAGATGCTGGACAGAGTGGAGCCATTGCTTTCTAGTGTTTTTTCAGATTTTCTCTTACGATCAATTCCCATTTGATATTCAATTACAGTATTATCAAGCACACACACACACACACAGACACACAGACACACACACACACACACACACACACACACACACACACACACACACACATAAACAACATATCGAATGGCAAAATACAGTAAATAAGGAATTTGATTTCGTTCTTTGTGCGAATGGTACTTTTTACAGTCTAAACACTAGCACAACATTAAAATCATACAGGTAAACATTAAAACCCTCATACAAGTAGACACAAAAAGGGCAATAAAAAGATAAGAATCTCATTAGCATGGATGAATAACTTGATTGTGAAAAGTGTAAACATCCATTAGAGGTGTTTTAATGCGAGCTCATTTGCTTGAATGTCTCAAATAAAATACAAACAGTCCTGGGTAGTAACTGATTACATGTAATCTGGATTACGTAATCAGATTCCAAAAAATGAGTACTTGTAATTAGAGTATATTACATTTTAAAATACTTGTAATCAGATGACAGTTACTTTTTTATTGATTACATGATTTTATCTTATTCACACAACAGTAATAATAATAATAATAATAATAATAATAATAATAATTTATTATTATTATTATTATTATTATTATTATTATTATTATTATTCAATTAAATTCACAAACCCCAGTTTGGAAAACCTTAATGTTTGGTAAAGTTTAATGCACTTCATGTTGTTAATAACAACAAATGGAATATATTTTCTTTTTCAAGTTATTTAAATCAATGGTTAAACAAGTTAGGTCAAAAGTAATCTAAAAGTAATCAAAAAGTAGTCCGATTATATTATCAAAAATGTTACGTTACTAACTACAATTTTTGTCATGTAGTTTGGAATCTGTAACGGATTACAATTTGTAAGTAATCTACTCAGTGCTGGATATAAATACAGTACGTGCCCTGTCACATTGAGTTATGGTGCTCATGTGGACACCGCAAGTTTGAATCCGGCTTGCAACATTGCCTAATTCCATATCCCCAAATTCCTGCTCTTTCTCCACTTTAGTTGAAATAAAATGTTGAAAAATGGTACCTACAAACTTAACCAATTGCCATCAGGACAACATAATGGCTGGTTGTTAGTAAGGGTGTCATAAACAGACAGGACAAAAGCGCTGAATTTCCTTTAATCATAGCTGCACATGACAACATGACATTCCTGCTGTGGTCCAGTGTTTGTCATACAGGAAATAACAATGTATGTTGACAGTGATGAAACATTTCAGCAGTACTACCGGTTACGTTCTCTCTCACACATACACGCTGCGGTCTGAGTGGCTTCCTGCTCAAACTGTCCTCCTCTAACACAAGAGAAGTAATGGAGAGCACCGTGGTCAATATGATCTAATTATTCATATAGAAACACTGGATCCTCTACATATTGGAGTCGCACACATTCAGAACTGAATCACAGGAATATCTTCAGGAATAAAATGAAATATGGTTATATCTTGAACCAAATGTAGGGGAGGAATAAAAGAGAGTGTTCACCCAAATAATGAAAGCTCTATTCTCATTTACTCACCCTCACGTCATTCTTTCTGGAGCACAGAAGATATACTTTTAAATAATGTAGCCTACTAGTTCAAGGACTGGAGCTTTTAAGCTTCACAAAGGATGTAGAAATGAAAAAAAGGTGTTCCATATGACTCTTATATTCCACTATATTTCTATTCTTCTGAAAGCCATATGATAGCTTTGATATGATAACAGATGAAAATCTTTTTCTCTATTGTTAACTGCAGCAACCAGATGGAATCAGTGAGTGCATTCGTAAATAATCATTTTTGAGAAATGGATCAACGGATTCACTGATACGATCTGATTTAGAAGAATGTTATGGCTTTAAAATACATATACACTACCGTTCAAGATTTTATTTTTAAAGAATTAATACTTTTATCCAGCAAGGATCTATTACATTGAAATTCAAAAGTTGCAGAAATATTTATAATGTAAAAAAAAAAAAAAAATGCTGTTCCTTAGAACGTTCTATTCATCAAAGAATCCTGAAAAAAAATGTATCATGGTTTCTGCAAAAATATTATGCAGCACAACTGTTTTCAACACTGATAATAATAATATGATAATAAAATGATTTTTGAACAGTAAATCAGTATATTAGAATGATTTCTGAAGAATCATGTGACACTAAAGACTGGAGTAATGATGTTGAAAATTCAGCTTTGCCATTGCAGGAATAAATTACATTTTAAAATATACTAAAATAGAAAACAGTCATTTTAAATTGTAATATTTCACAATATTACTGTCTTTACTGTTTATGATAAAAAAACGGCTTTCAAACACACAAAAATATTTTGAACATTAGGCTAAGTATATTTAAAACCACAAAATATATTCAAAACAATCTTAATCCTTAATTCTTTTTGAACTATATTCAACAGTATGGAAACACTGTAAAAACAGGAATTGTTCAGTATTTTGTAAGTAACTTCTTGTGTCAATTTGAATTTGTTCCTTCACTAAATGCAAAATAACTACCAACAATGACAAAACAACAACAAAAGTTAAAAAAGTCAGCAAACATTGAAAAATAATCTTATAACAATAACCCTTTAGGCAAATTTATTCATGCAGCAATGCATACTATTGGTCTAACATGGGTTTTTATTGTATTTTCAAGCAATTGACACTTCTTAGTGTGATTCAAAAGATCCTGTGAAGTGGAAAATATGTAGTTGCTTTTTTTGAACAGCAGTGAACAAGTCATGTGGGTTTAGAAGAACATGAAGATGAGTAAATGATGACATTTTCATTATTTAAGTGAACTATCCTTTTAAGCAAGAATGAATGGCCATAACTGAAAAGAAAAACTGAAAGCCTAGATTTCAAACCAGCTTGAAGGCCAACCAAATAAAAACTATTACAGATTTAAAAAATAAAAAACACCCCGGGTGTCAATAAATTCATTCAACAGACTCCATACACGCAAGGTCGCTGACTAACACAGCTATCATTCATTGCCACGGGCGAGAACTCATAATTATACACTTTAAATGAACATACAGTGCGGCAGACCTAAGTATGTGGTCTTTACTACACATCCATGTTGTGTTCTTCTCTGTGTTTGCACAGATGGCTCTTAACTCTGTGGAGTTCAAACCCACTTGTGGAAGAAGACACATATCGCACCATCCTGAGGATGTTTCTTCTCGTTACACAGCAGACAAGACACATACACTGTAAAACACCAGACTTTACCCAAGGAAAAACCAATAATGGGACGAGACGGGAAATAGAGGTTTCCTACACAATGGATCGATAGCAAGGAAACACAAACCAGCACAGACAGTCACAGACAGCTTTTATTTCCTCTGTAGATCAATTTCAATCCCTCGTCTTCGTCTTTCACTCTGCCGTTCCTGACATCTCCACTAAAATGGATATTTTTTACCAACACCCCTGAGGCAACTGGAATGAGGAGGCATTAGCAACATCTGGTCCAGAAAAAGGCAAAGCGCAGGTCGTCTGGTTCAGGCTGCCTCCGGGCGTCAATACACACAAAGCATAAATAAAGGGGCATTTTCATACAAGCTCTCGAGGATTGAATAAGGCTCAGTCGTGCTGTCTGAATGAGCCCTCTCCATCTGGAGAAATATCCTAATTGGCCATCCCGGTTAGAATTGACATCAATGAAATTGAATTGTAAATTCATGAGCTGTGACATTCAGACAGGTGACTTGACGAGTTATTCTTAGCTGGTGATTGTGAATGCGCTCACACGTAGCCAGACTTTTGGTTTTTAGCATACTGGTCCAGAATACAGTTTATTCCGGCCAAAAATTGCATATTTAGAGAGGAAAAGGGTCCCTGACTAACATTTTGTCACAGTCCTGTCCGTCTTGTCTTGTGTGTTTCCCCCTCCATGCCCTTATTTGGTCCTTCCTGTTTCTGTCCTCGTCTAGTTAATTGTTTGTCATTTATTTCAGGTGTGTGTGTTAATTATTATGTGCATTTAGTTCCTGCCTGTTCTGTTCAGTTTCGTCTGGTCTACTCGTTACTCCCGGTGTTCCTGTGTGTCTACCCTGCCTTGTCTTGCCGTGCCTTGCCTAGTCTGTTTTGGATTTCATTAAAGACTGTATTTTGAGTTATTCCTGGTCTTCTCGCTTCCCTCGTGTGTGCACCGTGACACATTTAAAGCTACTAACCAGCATTTGTAATGCACTGTATATGTGTAGCAAAAGGGATTGCTTAGATATACTAGTGTTATCCTGATTATTGGCTACTAAGGGCCTTAAAGTGTTTTCGAGGCTCTCAAAAAATATTTTATATATATTTCGAAAATTCAGTGACATAACGTTTATAGAAGTGCATAAGGGTTTAAAAAAGATAACTGAAATAGATTACCTTATATTCAGAAAGGCATCAATAATTACTTTAAATCACATAAATTGAGAGAAAAAAAAATTATCAGACTGATTATCCAATAATCACACTGATAAATTTGACTTTCATATTAAAAATTTTATTTAAAAATCATAAGTAAAACTACCATTGAAACTAACTGAACAGAAGACGAAACAGTGAACTTTATGAATAAAAATTGAAGTCTCCTTGTATTATTTGTTTCAGAAATCTGAACTTGTCAAGGGTAACATAATATTACATGAAACTGAGATGCTAAGATATAAATATACTAAGAAATAATAGGATATTAAGTTGTCAAATTAGAGTGATTTCGGGTTAAAATGAGGGAAACAGTCGCATGCAAAATAAAATTACATTTAAATTAAATTAAAATAATAAAATGAATAAAATAAAAATGATGTGACCTCTTGAGTTATATTATTGTCTTTATATTTATTGATATTCTTAAGCTTTTTTAAAATCTTTAGTTTACATGAAGGTTGTAATAAAGAACAATAAGTCATGCTATAGTGAATCTATAATTTAAATGAAATAGATTTACATATAAAAATTTAGCTTTTTGTTTAATTTTTATGCAGTTCTATCCACTTTCTTTTATATCCAAATACAGATACAAATAATTTTGTCATAGTAACATTAATAAAGTTACAAATAATGGCTTTACTGCACAGCAAGTCATTTTGTTATTCTAAAATACTAAAAAACACCCAACCAAAATCTTTGTGATTTTCTCCTGGAATCTGTACGTGACAAAGAGGAAATCAGAGGCAAACCTGAACATTAAAAAAAAAAAAAAAAAACAAACATTCAAAGTGATAGCTGGTTGAGCAAATAACTATCACATCAGTTACCCAGGTGCAGCGTGTGCATGTCAGTCGGGAAACATTTACTGCTTTTCAATGCGAGAATGGAATTTTCCGCTAGCAACCACTTTATCCTCTACTGATATTTTTCTCAGCGAGACGGAACCATTTCCATCTCAAATCTAATACTGCTTTTGGGTCTAGTGAGCTCTCATTCTGTTAAACCAACAGCATTTTAACAGATTGCACATCTGAGCACACAACATCTGTCAGCTATCGGACAACAGCCAACCGCTTATCTTAAAATCTTAAACGCTGATCTGTTTAAGTTCATATTACGCACACACAAAAAAAAATAAAAATAAAAAAATAAAAAAAGAAGAAGAAGAAAATATGTAATACACACACACAAAAACCTCTCCTTTCTCCCACACGTTGACAGCCAACAACTGGGCGAAATTGATGGAGGGCTTGGCTGGAACTGGATTCGACTTGCTGGGGGTAGGAAGCCACAATTGCAGGCTAGTTACGAAAACAATACTACTAAAAGACTGACATATTGAGGGTTATGTTCAGTGAAATAGCTTTGGAGCTGTTAAAGAGTAGTTTTGGGCTGGCTGGCCACATACAAAGTCAGATTTAAATCTGGGACAGCATACCCAGCAATTTCAGCCCGTCACACCCTGACTCTCCCAAGGTATCCAGCCTTTATTTTTAACTGTCTGTTTCTCTGATGGAACTAGCGCTGCCTATCCTTGGATATATAACAGACAAAGCTTTTTTGACGCTGAAAGCTAGCCGTAGCTCTGTAGTTATGTGGCTCTCTTCAAGAGTAACGGCCCCTGAGCTAGCCCGTAATCACAAGGTCATTGAAACACTCACATGAAGCATTTTCAAAGGCATGAAGAAGAGCCTGAGGCTCATAAACACTGAAATAAAATGTATTTGTTAAGGTGCATTTAACCTGTGCCTTAAAACAACAAATCTAGGTCAAGGTTGACTTTTTTGCCAGGTTGCTCATGTAGAACTTCAGGACTATTGACTTTAGAGTCATTTTAAAGGAATAGTTCACTCAAAAATGAAAATTTGCAGAAAACTTGCTCACCCTCAGGCCATCCAAGATGTAGATGAGTTTGTTTCTTCATGTGAACAGATTTGGAGAAATTCAGCATTACATCACTTGCTCACCAATGGATTCTAAATGGGTGCCGTCAGAATGAGAGCTCCAACATCTGATAGAAACATCACAATAATCTATAAGCAATCGACACAACTCCAGTCCATCAATTAACATTTTGTGAAGTGAAAAGCTCCATGTTTTCCATCATATCCATCAAAGGCATTTTAACATTAAACCATCGCTTCTGATCAATATATGCCTCCATAATCCATAATAACGCTTCCCCTGTCATCCTCTCACATCAAAACCCACCAACATATTTATTTAGAACTGTTTTGGACTGTTTTCACACATTAAAGGAGCTTGATCTGTGCATATTTCTCTTCTTATTCAGACAAGATGACTTTTTTACTGGACAAAGCAATCAGATTATATTTACCGGAAGAAACAGTTTGAAGTTACACATGTTTTAATGATGGATTTGGTTATTACAAACACAAAGCTTTTACAAGATGTTGATGGACTGGAGTCGTGTGGATTATTTGTGGATTACTGTGATGTTTTCATCAGCTGTTTGGACTCTCATTCTGATGGCACCCATTTACTGCAGAGGATCCATTGGTGAGCAAGTCATGTAATGCTAAATTTCTCCAAATCTGTTCTGATGAAGAAAAAAACATCTACATCTTGAATGTCCTGAGGGTGAAAACATTTTCAGCAATTTTTCATTTTTGTGAACTGTTCCTTTAACTGTGACCATGCAGACAACACACTCTAGTATCTGTCTTTTTTTTTAATCTGATGTCTATATTCCACATGATTAAAAAGATAAATCATCAGTACATACGACATATGAAGCTTTCAAGAGCAATACCAGAACACCAGCCAAGATCAAGGTTCCCTGGGTGCACTACTATCTCCCCTTACTGTACGTTTATCTCCTCGTGAAACTATCACTGTAGGATAAAGTCATCATCCTGTGCTGCAGAATCCCCCCCAGAAGAGAACATGAGCGATGCTGCTGAACAGGAGGCAACACAGAGCTCTCACTGTGAAAGTCTGTGAGCTGACAGCAGACTTTGCTGAAAAAAAAGCCCAGTATCATAAAAAAATAAAAAAGCCTCAATAATACAAATATATATATATATATATATATATATATATATATATATATATATATATATATATATATATATATATATATTCTTATTATTATGATATTATATTATTATTATGATAATAATATCCAGTCTTCAGTGTCACGTGATCTTTAAGAAATCATCTAATATACTGATTTGGTGCTTAAGAAACATTTCTTATTATTATCAATGTTGAAAACAGTTGAGCTGTTTAATATGTTTGTGGAAACCCGGATACTTTTCCCCCAGAATTCTTTGATGAATAGAAAGTTCAAAAGAACAGCATTTCTGAAAAACATTTTTAAACATTTTTTTAACATCATAAAATGTCTTTATTCTCACTTTTGATCAAAAAATTCATCCTTGCTACACAAAAGTATTACTTACATTCATTCATTCAAAAAAATCTAAAACTTTTTAACAGTAGTATATATAAAGGCCTATATCCTTTATAAATAAAATTAATGAATAAAATTAAATGAAAAATATAACAAGAAATAAGAAATGCAAAAACTAACTAAATACTATTATGTTGGATGTATAAATAAATAATATAAACATATATTTTCTTTTTATTTCTGCTAAAAAATAACCATGATTAATCTCATGACTTCCACAAGCAAAATAAAACAGTAATAAACAATATTAAATTTTATTTTTAAAATTATTGAATTATTTCACATTGACAGACCTAAAATATCTGTTTTTGTGCTACCTGGTCTCATGATGAAAATGTACCTCTGGGAACTTTTTCACAAGACACAACATACATACCAATAAGTACATATCACTGCAGTTTCCAACAGAAATGAACACTAGGGGCGGTAAAACAGTGAGCGCTTGTAATCGTTTTCGAACACAGTTATGATTACAGCTACATATGTTTTGCTTTTCAGACGTAACAAGCTTGCTCGGTAGCTCAGCGGCACAGAATTGGACTTAGAATGTGGAATCCTTGGGTACAAATCCTGTGAAAAACATGACTCATGATAAAAGAGCTGAAAGATGAGAGATCAAAAAACAAGCTAAAAAGGCATGCTTGCCATTGCGTTTTTACGTCATATTCGCCTTTGTTCATACTATCGGGTAGGTTTAGGTGTAGTGCAGATGGTATATTATTTTAAAACGTCACGGCGCATTAGACATTTCAAGTCAGAACTGTGATGACACCTACAAAGCCAACGTCACATAAAACATACCATATGTACGTTCATCTGTTCCAGGGAAAAAAACCAAACACTCTTTTAGCGCCACTCAGTGGACATTTCACATCAAATATGTCACGAAATACATATGGCAGTACGTATTTCTCATCTTGCAAAAAAGTTCCCAGAGTTATATTTTCGTCATGAGACCAGGTTGGTTTTGTGAAATATATTTATTTCTATCTACATTTTTCTTTCCCTCGACCACAGTTTTAAAGTGCCAATTACAAATGAAGACGACTGCTTGAGTCTTCTTTTCTTTCAAGAAAAAGACCCTCAAGTGTCTCCTCTAAAGTTCTAGAAGAGATCTCAAAAGATGTCAAATACTGTGACCAGATACCTCAGTTGTTTTAACATCTAAAACCAAGCTGATACTTAAACACTGCAAATGTAATTAAGTCTCCTGTGCTGTGAAAGGGCAACCTCTGAGATGCAGCTAGGCTGTTTTCTCACAAAGCCTTATTGATTCTAACTCATAACACGAACCATTTTTAGTTGACAATATTGAGATATTCTCCACATGCTCTACAAAGCTTTGGTTTTTGGAGACATTTAAATGCCAGAGCTTGACACAGGCAGTGAGCCTCCCCCACATCACAGCAGCCTTTTTAAGACGTAAACCTTCACAGGCTCTCAAAAGAGATGACAAGAGAAATCATATGTTCTCCTAAGTTGTACAAATCTGTTTAAAGCAGGCATTGAAATGCACAGACTGACTGACATTTCAGGTGCCTGTTGTTGATGCCAATTGCTACGTATATGCTTAACGTGACACAAAAACTCCACTGAAAGGCATGCGGTTCAAATTAACCCGTCATGTAGCACCTAACACCCATGCATACACAAATACCCACACCCCTGGAGGTGCAGCGATAAGACCCATAATGCCTGTCGCTCTGAACATTTGACATTTTTAGAGGTTTAATTACACGCTTGGCCTCCAAGAGTTGGGCAAAACCTGCAGCAAATTACACTATCACTATCCCCAGCTGCATGTCAGCATTGTAGTATAGAAGCCCTTCAGCAGTTGAATGCACTCACCTTTATGAATAAATAGGGTTCACACTCATGAGTGAACTGTAAAGGCGCGTGTCTATTCTGGGTTCACTTACGGGCAGGATTTGCCATTTGGGTGGGCCTCAAAAATGGATGGGGCTATTATCTAAAATAAAATTATAATTGATAACTGAATGAAAAGCTTTTTTGTTCATTTTTGCTTGCTCATTGGATTGAATGGATAGGTATTTTCCTCAATTTGGCTTTACTGTGATTTCTTCATGTTTTGCAAAATTGGTCCGGCCCACCAATAGAAATGTACCAGTTTTATTAGGAAAACAGATAATAAAATGGATACACCCATTCAAAAAGTTCAGTAAGATTAGTAATAGTTTTATTGAGTACATTAAATTAAAGTCAGTAAAGACTTTTACATCATTGCACACAACTTCTATTAAACAGTGCTGTTTATTGAATACACTACCAGTCAAAAGTTTTTGGACAGTAAGATTTTTAATGTTTTTTAAAGAAGTCTCTTCTGCTCACCATGCCTGCATTTATTTGATCCAAATCTGAGATATTTTTACTATTTAAAATAACTGTTTTCTATTTGAATATATTTTAAAATGTAATTTATTCCTGTGATTTCAAAGATTAATTTTTAGCATCGTTACTCCAGTCACTTGATCCTTCAGAAATCATTCTAATATTCTGGTTTGCTGCTCAAAAAATCCCAATTATTATTATTATTATTATTATTATTATTATTATTATTGCATATGGTGAAAACAACTGAGTAGAATTTTTCAGGTTCCTTTGATGAATAGAAAGTTCAGAAGAACAGCATTTATCTGAAATAGAAATCTTTTGGTATAATCTTTTGGTCCCATGGTATAATGTATAATGTTACAAAAGCTTTTTATTTCAGATAAATACTGATCTTTGGATCTATCTATTCATCAAAGAATCCTGAAAAAATGGACTGAACCGTTTTAAATATTGATGATAATAATAATAATAATAATAATAATAATAATAATAATAATAAATGTTTCTTGAACAGCAAATCAGCATATTAGAATGATTTCTGAAGGATCATGTGACACTGAAGACTTGATGAGCAGAAGAAACTTATTTAAAAAAACATTAAAAATCTTACTGTCCAAAAACTTTTGACGGTAGATATCACAGAAAGTATCACTGTTTCCATAAAGGCAGATTTTTGAACAAAAATACAGTAAAAACAGAATTATCGTAAATTATTATTGCAATTTAAAATAGCTGTTTTCTATTTTAATATATTTTAAAAAAGTAATTCATTCCTGTGATGGCAACAGTGAATTTTCAGCAGAATTTTCATGATCCTTCAGAAATCATTCTAATATGCTGATTTGGTGCTCAAGAAAAATTTACTATTATCATCAATGTTAAAAACAGTGCTGTGCTTAATATTTTTGTGGAATCCTTAATACATTTTTTTTAGAAAGCTCAAAAGAACAGCATTTATTTGAAATAGATTTTTCTGTAACATTATAAATGTCTTTCATTTTTGATCAATTTAATGTGTCCTTGCTGTATAAAAGTCTGGAACTTTTCAACCATAGTGTATGAGTTTAACTTGAAATAGTAAGCTTTCATAAAGTAGGAGGTTACATCTTCAGCCAGTTGCCAAGTGCAACACAACTAGTAATCGATACATTCGCACACATGTCCAGACTGAGAAAACCGAATGGCAGTGAGTGTAAATCAGGTTCGAAGTACATGCTGTCATGGCACAAAGATAATAACAAGAGAACCACTTCATCTGCTGTATAATTAAACACCAACATACTGGTGCCATGATACGGGAAAAGACCATCTCTTGATCGGCAAGCCGTTTTTTTATGAAGTCCTCAGATATGCAGAGGGTGGGAATGTAAATAATTACTCGGCTCCAGTGGAACCAATTAATCACACGTGTGGGGTGTAATTTGTCTCATAAAAAGAAGATGAAGGAAATGTAAGCAGACACAATGTCGCACAAGTCGGCGCTAATGAGAGAATGAGTGAGAGAGAAAAGGAGGAAGACAAAGTGATGCAGCCCAACTATGAATGACGTGATGTCTTGACAGGACAGAGCATGTCGCACGGCTGCAGGCATAGCTGAGGCAGTGTAGAGTTGAGTAGATTAAAGACTCCACGTCCCGTCTAGAACAGCCAGACACTCACAGTGCTGTCAGCACAAACGAACACACTTTCATTATCCTCCAAGCGATTTGCTGATCATATTTTAACACCAATATGAAGACAGACATCAACACATCAACAACTGGAAACTGGAGGAGGACAAGGGAAACAATGATAGCTTCAAGGGATAGTTCACCCAAATATTAAATTTCTGTCATCAATTACTCACCCTCATGTTGTTCCAAATCATCTTTCTTATGTGGAACACAAAACAACATGTTTCTAAGAACATTTCACTATTTTTTGTCCATGCAAGGTCCGAAACAGCATGGGAGGTGAGTTAACTCATCAAAAGCAATGTTTTCTGAACATATGGAGACTTGTATGATGAACTCATGTTTATTATAAGCCTAATACCTAATGACCTGCATTCTGTTGTCTCTGGAGACACAAAATGTGGGGCAAAGTAAAGAAAAATGCATGTGTGAGAGCGATATGTCTCCTCTGATGTCTCCTTTTGCCTTTAAAAACACTGCCTAATAAGCTTATTAACATCTTAGAGAAGGAAAATAAAGTCTGATGGTGTAAGCCACATTGAATTGCAGCACATTATTAAAACAACATGAATTTTAATGTAGATCTAAACCAATTAAGGTATTAAGGAGACTGAATAATTGCATTATGAGATGCTCAATCCCCATGGATTCACTTTCAAACTCCAAAACATGCGTTAGATTCTCCAAAGACTCCATTAGGAATGTAGTAAACATTAAACATATATGCAATACTATTTCAAAGTTTGGGGTCAGTAAGATTAACACGCTTTAAACTGATTAAAATTGACTGTTTTCAACATTGACAATAAGAAGAAATATTTATTGGACATCAAATCATCATATTAGAATGATTTCTGAGGGATCATGTGACCCTGAATACTGGAGTCATAGCTGCTGAAAATTCAGCTTTGCCATCATAGGAATACATTACATTTAAAAATATGTTAAAATAGGGAACAGTTATTTTAAATCATAATATATTTCACAATAATACTAATGGTGAGCATAAAAGACAAAAATATTCTCTTTTTCAAAAGTCTCTCTTTATACAGTACATATCTGACAAAAAGCAGCACTGCTTTCACTTGAACTTAGATATTTTTTTTTCTTAACTGACTGATGAAAATGCAGTATAAGCTTATTTTATGAGTAGTGCCATCTTTTTATGCCCACATTTAGGAGTCGTCTAAAACTCACCAGAGAAGAAATGATTAGAGATGCTATTTAAATTTTCCAATTAGCTTGTGCTTGTGGCATCACTTCTTGTTTGACTGATTCATTTCAAGTTCTCAAAGCTGAACATGCAAATTGGCTGCAAAGGCAACATCTGCAAGCAATCAAAGAATAAACACATAGACATCACTTCACATATGAGCAGATAACTAATATAGATCACTGGAAAAAATTACAAACGTAATGAGGAGAATGAAAAATAATAAAGCCAACAAAAATATAATGCAATAATATAATATAATATAATATAATATAATATAATATAATAATAAAGAACATTAAAATTATCTGCACAGTAGGAGAATATTCATGCAAAATAAATAATGCATTGCCTGCAGCATAACGCACAGCTCTTTAGGTTCTAATAGTTCATTATACAGAGAAAAAGAGAAGGTTATGAGAATCAAGTGTGTATTATTAAAAGATTTGCTGATGTTTTGCTGCCCATACTTGCATGGGAATGCAACCAAAAAAAAAAAAAAACTCCTTCACTGGTCTGACAAACCCGTGAGGCAATATTCCAAATACTACCGTCTGGACATTAGACAATGAAGTTTAAACAATAAAGTTTAACTGGGGACGTATACTTTATCCTGCAGGCCTCGTTAGAGTAATTGAAATACGCCGGCCCGGCAGGCTAATTAGATATTAGTATATGAGTAGTCAAATCCAGGGATGAGATGAAACGATCCACAAGAGGTTCTGGGACATAATGTAAGTAGAGATTGGCATTTTATTGCTATTCTGAGCACAGTTTCGCTACGGCTGCATCCTAATTCATATACTATGCCATGTAGGATGTGAGCAGAATTAGAATGTCCAAAATCATCATTTTGGAAGCATGTCAGTGAAAGCTATTTTTGAGCTATTATTACCCATAACTTCTGCATTAGGAAGAAGGAGGAGTTTGAGAAAGTTTTCTTTTGACTTTAGACCAAGCGCCAACCTTCCGGTCTCTCTCGTGAAACCAACACGGAAGTGACTAAAACTGCAATTCATCGACTGCCTGCTAGAGGCTGGCTCCAAAAGGGAGTCAGTCCCATAGACTCCCCATGTTAAAATGCACAACTTTACAGCAGAAAAAAAAACATGTTTTACAGCCTGGTACAAAAAGTGGTTTTGGTCTATATAACTAATTTTGCCCTTCATGACAACTGTGAGGGGGGTGAATTTTTTTATAAGTCATCCGTTTAAATTGTATTAAGCCTTAAAGTTCTGCATAATTAAGGGCATGGCCACTTGAGTGACAGGTGGATTGCCGCTGCTGTCACCACCGTCGAGCTAAGTGGGCATGGTTTCAGCAACCAACTCCCGCCTCTTTGTCCATTTTCGATTATCCGGGAGTGATGTGCGGTGACGCGCTGCCAAGATGCCCACTTTGAGCTTCAAAAACGCTTTTCATAAACCTATGGGTGACGTCACAGACACTACGTCCATATTTTTATACAGTCTATGCTTTAGACAAAGAAAAGTGAGAATATTTTTAAAAGTATGAAATTTAAATGATAATGTACCTTAAAGGTCATCATTAGCATCACCAAAAGGAACAACAAAAAAATAAATAAATAAAAATCTGCTCTCAAACAGGCTTCCAAAGAGACTGCACTGCCATTGGTTGGATAAACAGAAAGCTCCGCCCCAAATTCACACCATTGGTTGAGCCAGTGTTGCTATGTGGCTGGGATGGGAAAACCAAAACCAAAACAAACCAAACTTAAACAAACCAATTTTCAGGAAAATCAACATATGAATGGCTTATTGCATATTAATCTGGAATATATTTAAAAATAAATATATTTAAGTAATATATTAAAAAAAAAAAAAAATGTAAACACAGGAATGAATTTAGTTGATATGAAAAGGTAAAGATGACAATGATGTCTGTGGTATCCAGCCATACTGGCTTACCATATGTTTAAAACTACTTCTCCATCTCCAGCGAAGTACATACTGTAGTTTTAGTGCATTGAAGTAGTATGCAAACTAGGATACAGCCTATGACTTCCATTTGACAGTGTCAGGTGAATTACTAAAATCCACATAATCTTTGTAAAACCCTCAGAATTGGTTCTTCCTGTCTGATTCATAAACCTTAGTTAGGGTAGCACCATATTTAATTTTCAACAGGAATGGTGTGTTCAATGGATTGTGCTGTTGTTTAACAACATACCTATTGTTCAGCTGATGAAACATCTTTCCGAAAAAACATTCAGTAGACAAAAACACCATAAATCAGTTGTGAGTGTAGGACCTTTATATAGTGCGCACCATTGTAAGACTGTAAGCCTATTCACCACAGCATTGTTTTCATCCACGTAAAATTCAATATGGTGTCTAACCTGGTTAAAGTCTATTAAAGGGACAGTTCACCCAAAAAAAAAAAAAAAAATTCTGTCATTAATTACTCACCCTCATGTCGTTCAAAACCCGTAAGACCTTCATTCATTTTCAGAGCACAAATACAAGATATTTTGATGAAATCTGAGAGCTTTCTGACCCTGCATTGACAGCAGCACAACTGACATGTTCAAGGCCCAGAAAGGTAGTAAGGACATCGTTAAAATAGTCCATGTGACATCAGTGGTTCAACCTTAATTTTATGAAGCTACGAGAATATTTTTTTTTGCGCGCAAAAACAACAAAAATACGTTTATTCAACAATTTCTTCTCTTCTGTGTCAGTCTTTGATGCACATTCACGAGAGTACCTCGATGCATGCGTGTGGTACTGCTGACACAGGAGCCGGCTCTCTGATGTAGAACACGGATGCATTGTGTCTTGTTTATAAGCAGACGAAGATGCATACGGTCTTCGTAAACATTTCTGAAGATTTCGAAAGAGAGAGCCTTGAATGTGTCAGTTGTGTTGCTGTCTATGCAGAATCAGAAATCTCTCGGATTTCATCAAAAATACCTTAATTTGTGTTCCGAAGATGAACGAAGGTCTTACGGGTTTTGAACGACATAAGGGTGAGTAATTAATGACAGAATTTTCATTTTTGGGTGAATGATCCCTTTAAGAATTTACAGGAAGGTCTGAGCAGAAGAATGTGAGAATGTTTTTAAAAGTATAAATCTAAAGGTTAAACAATAAAATGTACTTTAAAGGTCATCAATATCATCACCAAATGGAATAACAAAAAAACTTCTTAAACATGCTTCCTAAAGACTCCACTGCCATTGGTTGGATAAGCAGAAAGCCCCAACCCAAACACACACCACTGGCTGAGCCAGTGTTGCTATGTGGTTGGGATGCTAAACAAACCAGACCAAACCAAACCTAAACAAATCACTTTTCAGAAAAATCAATGTATGAATAGCTTATAGCATAAATTGAAATAAGAGAAAGCATTTTAACATAAACTAAACAAATTAATGTTCACAAGAATGAGAACTGAGCTGATATGCATTGTAAATGCAAACAGTAGGTGACAAAGACTGTCTTATCACACATTCAAAACTACAGTATCTACTTTCCCCATCTCCAGCGAAGAGAGTACATACTGTACAAAAGTGCACACTGTACTTTGTGTTAGTGCACTGAAATAGTATGCAAACTATGACAGCCTATGATGTCTGTTTGACATGGGTTGTCAGCCTAGAGCTAATTTCAGACAGTGTCAGGTCAATTACTAAAATCCACATAATCTGTGTAAAACCCTGAGAATCGGTTCTTCTTGTCTGGTTCATTAAGAATCTACAGGATATTTTGCTCGTTAAAAGGTCTGAGCAAAAATTCTGCTAATTATGCAGCTAGCAGAGGTCGCTTATTGTTTCAACACCTTCAGAATGTGCATACAGTAATGATATACAGACCAGGTGTTAACAGTGAGCATTCAAAACATCAAGCAGTTTCATTAAAACAAAACACAGGTCCCATTTCTACTAAAACATCTTGTCTTGCATCAAAAACGGTAAATATGGAAACATAATTATTGATTTAAATATCGAACTGACATTCACATTCACAACAACATCATTACAAGGCCCTGATCTTACACGCTGACCTTTAAACTCATGCTCTGCGCTCCTAGTATTTGTTTGATGTCAACCCTACTACCAAGACAAACAGGGCGGTCCATCTGTGAGCAGTTTCCAACCCGTAGCAGATGTCTAGGGTTCCGTTGAGAGCATCACTCTTCATATGTGTTTGTAAGCAGCGAGGGCCATGCGCTAGGCCAGCAGCAGTCACTTAAGTACCAGACGAGAGCTTGTTTTGGTTTGAGCAGCTGTGTTATTGCACTCAAGTTAGGTTACATTGGGTCACCTTCTGAGCCGTAGAGAACTAACTGAGGTATACTAAGTGCACTTTTGGGTAGAATAACAGTGTTTAAACAAAGCACTCACTGGCGTATCGATATAGTACATGCAGTGGTGGACCACAGATCTCGGGAACCCCCATGAACCATGGAGTGTATGTGTTGGGTGTGAAATAGCATTGCTGATAGTGTCCAATTTAGCCCTTTCTTGGCAAATGTAGTATTCAGTTAAGATTAAAAGGATAGTTCACTCAAAAATGAAGATTGCCATTATTTATTTATTCTCATGGCATTCCAAACCTGTATTGCTTTCTTCTGAAAAATTAGATATTTTAAGAACGTTTCCACTGTTTTTGCCTATACACCGAAAATAAATGTGGCCTAAGACAACATAAATACGGTGGCCCAGTGGTGCACAACACAATGAAATCTCCACAAAACAAAGAACTCGAAACAACACAACGCATAGAACTAATTTCATTGTGGTGTGCTAATTTCACTGTGTTGTGGCTTATGTCCATTGTGTTGCAACTTGTTTCCGATGTGTTATGCTAATTTCATTGTGTTGTGGCTAGTTTCCATTGTGTTGCAGCTGGTTTCCATTGTGTTGTGCTAATTTCATTGTGTTGCAGCTGGTTTCCATTGTGTTGTGCTAATATCATTGTGTTGCAGCTGGTTTCCATTGTGTTGCGGCTTGTTTCCCTTGTGTTGTGCTAATTACGTTGTGTTGTGGCTTGTTTTCATTGTGTTGTGCTAATTTCGTTGTGTTGCAACTTGTTTCCATTGTGTTGTGACTTGTTTCCGTTGTGTTGTGCTAATTTCATTGTGTTGTGGCTTGTTTCTGTTGTGTTGTGCTAATTAAGTTGTGTTGCGGCTTGTTTGCATTGTGTTGTGCTAATTGGCCTAAGACAACATAATTACGGTGGCCCAGTGGTGCACAACACAACAAAATCTCCACAAAACAAAGAAATCTACACAACACAATGCATTGAACTAATTTCATTGTGTTGTGCTAATTTCATTGTTATGGCTTATTTCCGTTGTGTTGTGGCTTGTTTCTGTTGTGTTGTGCTAATTTTGCTGTGTTATGGCTTATATCCATTGTGTTGTGGCTTGTTTCTGTTGTGTTGTGCTAATTTCGCTGTGTTGTGGCTTATTTCTGTTGTGTTGCGGCTTGTTTCCATTGTGTTGCGGCTTGTTTCCGTTGTGTTCTATCATTCTATTATTTTTTTGAAAATTAAATACTTTTATTCAGGGAGATTACATTACATTAATCAAAACAACACAAAATGTCTATTTTGAAAGTTAAACGAAAGTTCTTTTGAACTTTTGATTAATCAAAGAACAAAAATGAATCAATACTGATAATACTAAGAAAAGTTTCTTGAGCATCAAATCAGTATATTAAAATGATTTCTGTAGGATCATGTGAAACTTAAAACTGGAGTAATGGTTGCTCGAAAATTCAGCTTTGCTTTCACAGGAATAAATGACATTTTAAAACATATTAAAATAGAAAACAGTCACTTTAAATTCTAATAATATACCATAAAATTACTGTTTTTATCATATTATTGATCAAAAAGATGCAGCCTTGGTGAGCATAAGAGACTTCTTTCAAAACTATTTAAAAAAATCTTACTACTGAACAGTAGTATATATATAATGATACAATTTCCTAACTAATAAAATATCTTTGCAGGTGACATAAAAATCTCGTCATAACGGCACTGTATTATTGGATGTTAACACTGTCAGGAGAGAGATTTAGGCAAGCCTAGGAAATCTAAATGAGTCTGATCATTTGTCAGGCTGCCTCATAACAGCTTTATTTAGCAGATAATATATTTAGAGAAAGAGAATTCCAACTTACTGATTTTTTTTATCTAAAATATCCCGAAATAATGTCAACGACGACTCAGCCCTGTTCCTAACCCTCACCATCTGCTAAACTTTAAGGGCAGATTTTACCACAAACTTCTGCATGAATTCACCTTCTATAGAGTCACCACAACTTCCTGTCTCCTCTCACCCAAACAGATGGGGGTGACCAGCACCTGGACACACCACAAATAGCCCACCACACAACCACACCAGTGTGGACCCTTATTTTCCCTAAAGTATCTGAATCAAGAAAGAAAACAGCCATTTGGGAAGTGAAGGACAGCGGGTGGGTGCAGCTGGATAAGCAAGAGCTACATGAACTCTGTGATGGAAGTGTCAGACAGACGCTGCTTTCTGAATGTGGTACAAATTAACACATACATCTGAATCCTTGAAGAATGTCATTATTTATTTTGTATTATTGATATTAATTTATTAAAATAATAAATTATCTAAGGATTCAGATCGTTATTATTAATATTATTTCAAGATATAATTAATTTATTATATAATTAATTGGTAATTTATTACATATAAAATTAATAAATGAATAAATACATTGTTTATTAATGCATAATAATAATAATAATAATAATAATAATAATAATAATAATAATTATTATTATTATTATTATTATTATTATTATTTTACACCCCATTTTAGTTAGATTCTCAGCTAGCATGTATTCTTAGCTTATATATCCCAGAACATTCAATTAAAAAATAGCCACAAGCAACTTAATAAATAAATGTACAACTCGATCTGTTACAGAGGAGGCTCCCGTACTGCCTCCTCCGCACCACCAGAGGGAACCGTCTCCTGAATTTTAACCGTCTTCAATTCGGACTCGAATTCCCATCATCCTTCATACCTGGGACTGATCACACACCTATTCCTCATTTACACACACACATATAAGCCACACTCTCACATGCACTCCTCGCGAAGTCTTGATTTGCCCCGGCTGTCACTTCTGAGCGTTATTTCCCGTGTTTGATTTCCTTGTTATTGACTTTGGACTGTTACCTGGTTATCTGTTTGTTCTCTGCCTGCCCTGACTTGGATTGTTTGCCTGGACTGAGTTTGCTTGCTGCCTGCTTTGACCTTCCTCGCCTGTTTGACCATTCTCTTTCAGTCTAGCCTTCGTTGTTACTGCCTTGCTGTTATCTCGACCCTGCATTGTCTGACTACTCTCAATAAAGCTTCAAATGGATCCAACTCCGTCTGATCTGTCGCAACAGAAGACTTTGCCAAACCACGATCCAGCAGCACTCATCCAACTATCAACTGAACTATCTGCTCAAGCTACGCAGCTCGCCATGCATCAGCATCAATTGAATCGACTCACCACGCTGACCGAAGAGCTCGTCAAGGCGCCTCAAGGCCTACGCATCTCACCACCCGCAGCTGCCTCTGATCAACAACCTGTTCACAGTAATCCTCCTCCGAATCCCATACCACCTGTAAGCCCCCGACTCGCCTTCCCAGAGAAATTTGATGGGGAACCCGCCCAATGCAAGGGCTTTTTACTTCAGTGCTCGCTCTTCATTAACCAGCAGCCCTCACTGTATCCCACAGACTCAAGCCGCATTGCATTTGTTTGTTCATTACTCTCCGGAAAAGCGCTGAAGTGGGCTACCGCGGTCTGGAGGACGGATGGATCTTTATTCCCCACTTTTGACACATTCCTCCATCACTTCCGCGAAGTTTTCGAACATCCAGCTGAGGGGAGGAGTGCGGGAGATCAATTGTTAACCCTTGTGCAGGGGAAGAGGCCAGCAGCTGAGTATGCACTAACTTTCCGAACTCTCGCCGCCCAGACCATTTGGGTCGAAGACACGCTCAAACCTCTGTTCAGAAAGGGACTGAATCCAGAGCTGCAATCGGAGTTGGCTTGCCGGGATGAAGGGAAAAGCTTGGGTGAGTTTATCGATCTAGCCATTCAGGTTGATAATTTGATCTGCTCATGACGCTCTATGCGAGCCACACCCCGTTACACCACCGAACCCACCACCACTGGTGAACCCATGCAGCTGGGCTTCACTCACCTCACTCCTGAGGAACACAAACGACGTATACAGAACCTACTATGCCTTTACTGCGGCCAAGCCGGACATATTAAATCTTCCTGCTCAGTTCGTCCATCATCCATTTCCCGCTCGGTGAGTGCCAATCCTCGTTTCACTTCTGCAGCATCAAGCATAACTTTGCCAGTAGAACTGTCTCACAATAACAAGATCATTGCCACCACCGCTCTATTAGATTCAGGAGCGGCTGGCAACTTTGCTTCTCATGAATTCGCTCAACACAATCTGAATCTAACTCTCTGTAACTCTCCCCTGGCGGTGGAGGCGCTAGACGGCTGTCCCCTCGGAGAGGGAAGAGTTTTGTGCCTCACCGAGGAAGCCACATTGCGAGTGGGAACTCTGCATGTTGAACTCATTCGATTTTATGTCATTCCCTCACCCAACCACTCAATTATTCTCGGATTGCCTTGGATACGCACCCATAACCCACACATCTCCTGGAGAGTGGGACAAATCATCCAGTGGGACACCTCTTGTCAAGATCGCTGCCTGTCACAGATCACCCGAGCTCTCTGAAACATCCCACAGGCACAAGTTTAAAACACCAATGATTTAAACCTGCCTCCTGAATATTCTGATCTCGTCAAAGCGTTTAGCAAGAAAGCGTCACAACTCCCCACTCACCGTTCTATCGATTGCGCCATCGATCTAATGCCCGTCACCACTCCTCCTAAAGGGAGAGTTTTCCCACTGTCACAACCTGAGTCTGATGCCATGAAAGCCTACATCGAAGAGGAATTATCTAAAGGCTTTATTCGACCCTCGACTTCTCCTGCATCTGCTGGATTCTTCTTTGTGAAGAAGGAGGATGGAGGGCTACGGCCATGCATTGATTACCGTGGCCTCAACGATATCACCATCAAGTTTTGTTATCCACTGCCTCTAGTCCCAGCAGCGCTAGAACAACTCCACCAAGCCAAGTACTACGCCAAATTAGACCTACGCAACGCCTACAACCTCATTCGCATCAGAGAGGAGGACGAATGGAAAACATCATTCTCTTCCACTAGTGGCCACTATGAGTACTTGATTATGCCATTCGGCCTTGCAAACAGTCCGTCGATCTTCCAGTCATTCATGAATGACATCTTCCGTGACATGCTCGACAGATGGGTAATCGTGTACATAGATGATATCCTCGTCTACTCAAACACTCTGGAGGAACACATTCTTCACGTCAGATCAGTGTTGAAACGCCTCATACAGTACCAACTTTATGCCAAAGCAGAGAAGTGTGAATTTCATCAAACCAGCACCTCGTTCCTCAGATACATCATCACTCAGGAGGGGGTAGCAATGGACGAGAGAAAAGTCAAGGCAGTACTTGAGTGGTCTCAGACCCAAACAGTCAAAGAATTACAGCGCTTCCTGGGGTTTGCAAACTTCTACAGACGGTTCATCAGAAACTTCAGCTCAATCGCCGGGCCTCTCACCGCCATGACTAAATGCCACACTGCTAGACTGACTTGGTCATCAGAGTCAAGGCAAGCTTTCGAGGATCTCAAGACTCCGTTCACCCCGGCACCCATTCTCCGACATCCAGGCCCTGAAAAGCAATTCATCAAGGAGGTTGATGCTTCCAACACTGGGGTAGGCGCCATCCTCTCTCAATGCCATGGTTCACCAGCAAAAATGTACCCATGTGCCTTTTTCTTCTGTGAACTGACTACCGCTGAACGGAATTACGACGTGGGCAATTGTGAGCTTCTCGCTATCAAATTAGCACTCGAAGAATGGCACCATTGTTTGAAGGGGGCGACACACCCGTTTACTGTTCTCACAGATCACAAGAACCTGGAGTATCTACGTTCAGCAAAACGTCTCAACCCCAGACAGGCAAGATAGGCACTGTTCTTCACCAGATTTCGTTTCTTAGTAACTTACAGACCAGGCACTAAGAATGGCAAGGCCGACACTCTCTCACGCCAAGATGAAGGATCCGTATGCCTCACTACCAACGACACCATCATCCCTGAAAAACTTCTCGTAGCACCTGTACAGTGGGATATCATGACCGAAATAGATCAGCTGAATCAGCAAGACCCACCACCTCCTGAATGCCCTGCCAAACTCACCTATGTTCCTGAACCTCTTCGTCAACGTCTGCTTGCACAGGTACATGTCACACCCAGCTCTGGGCACCCAGGAATCACTGCGACCGCTCAGCTGCTTAAGAACCGGTTCTGGTGGCATACCTTACTAACTGACACAACTAGACATATTCAAAACTGCACCACTTGCAACACCTCCAAGTCACCCAGACAGCTTCCTGCTGGCCTACTAAACCCACTAACCACTCCACAACATCCTTGGTCTCACATTGCCATAGACTTCATCACGGATCTGCCCAATTCTCAGGGTTACACTACCATACTCACCATCATTGATCGATTTTCCAAAGCCTGCGGCCTCGTTCCACTAACCAAGCTCCCCACATCCTTCGAAACGGCTGAATTGCTTTGCAACCAGGTATTCCGGTACTACGGCTTACCCGAGGACATTATGTCTGATCGAGGGCCCCAATTCACATCAAGGGTATGGTCTGCCTTCTTCAAACACCTCAACATAAATGTCAGCCTCACATCCGGCTACCATCCCCAATCTAACGGACAGACAGAACGCCTGAATCAAGAGGTAATACGTTTCCTCAGATCCTACTGCCAACAATATCAAGCGGATTGGAGCAGATATTTAATGTGGGCAGAGTATGCACAAAATTCACTGGTAAAACCAGCCACCGGTATGAGACCCTTCAAATGCATCCTAGGCTTCCAACCTCTCTTATTTCCCCGGTCTGGCGAGCCCACTGATCTCCCCTCAGTCACTGAGTGGTTACAGCACCGCGAAAAGGTCTGGAGCTGGGCTCATACCCATCTACTCCATGCAGTAAGGCGACAACAACAACAGGCCAACCGACACCGACGTCCCAGTCCCGAATACGCCCCCAGGTCAATGGGTTTGTCTGTCAACCAAAGATCTACTCCTCCGACTTCCATGTAAAAAGCTCAGTCCCAGGTATGTTGGTCCCTTCAAAATCTCTAGACAAATAACTCCCGTATCATTTTGTTTAGCTTTCCTGTAGCTCAAATAGTAGAGCATGGCGCTAGCAACGCCAAGATCGTGGGTTCGATTCCCAGGGAAAGCAAGAGCTCATCAAATGTAAAAAACTGTAACTTGAATGCTATGTAAGTCGCTTTGGATAAAAGCGTCTGCTAAATGCATAAATGTAAATGTAAATGTTTAGAACTGCCCTCTAATTATCATATTTCTCCCACTTTCCATGTATCATTTGTAGGATCAGAACGAGTCAGACAAAGTTAAGATTCGATCCGAACATTGAAATATGAGGAGCCGAAATTCCAGAGAGGATCCCAAGGCTGCAACAGGATGTTCGTCATAAATCAGATTCCTAGCTCCAGCCCTCTGAAGAAAGCAAACCAACAAGCCTCTTTCACAGAACAGCTTGCAACATTCAAACAAAAGAACACTTATTGATAATTCCAATTCAGGAAGGAGACGATCAAATTTGGGGCAAGTAATCAAGACTGATGGTCAAATAGATGGCCATCACATGTGTTCCACGATAGAAATCACAGCTTCTCTTATCTCCACATAGAAGAAAGATCAGACTGAAATTCCTTTGTCCACAGAGTCGTTTCCATATGCACCTAAAATCATCTTAAAAGGACTTATGAGCAACTAATGAACTCCATATTATGTATGTAACCCACACAATTGATGATCATGTTTTAATCACATATTATGTATGTATTTTAATAACTAGGGAATAGTTTAAGAGTTCATATCCTTGCGTGGTATGTATGAGTTTGAAAAATCATGCTTTAAATGTTTCTTCCAATCAATTCTTTGTCAAATGTACCATAGTCTTGTTAGAGAAATCATGTCCAAAATTGTACTCTGTAAGAGTGGGAAAATTTGGACCATATGACTGATAAGATAACGTTATATTTATGAATGGGGAGGAGAAACATACAACACCACGAGCCAAGATCATTTCTAATTGGTCAAGACCTCCAGATAGGATGGTCTAGAAGCAGAGTTTAAATACTCAGGACACCATGAAACCCTCTTAGTCCTCTTGGTTCCTCTCGTGCTGCTTCTTCTCTTTTGCCACCGCGTTTTGACGCTGCTCTTTGAGCGTGCTCTGGCCTACATGCCAGCTGCTACCACAATGAGAAGAAAAACCACCTAATCTCGTTACATGCTTTCTTTCTTTTAGTTTAATTTCTTTTCTTTTCCGTGAGAGTTTTATTAAGTTAAGTTTGCCGCAAAGTCCAGCTCCGACTGCACCCGCCTCAAACTTCAACCAGACCAACTCCGCATCAAGAGCCAGCGCCCAAGGCTTTACTACGAAAGACCACTGAACTCAGCCAATCAGCAACCTCGGGAAACCCCTTTCTCCAAAGACGATAAGGACACAAGGGAATCCCTTAAGGCAACACAAGCAAGTACAACCTCCAGACTTTTGCTGAGTCGGTGCAGTTTAATATAAATTTTAGCCTCATTGAGAAACTCAATGCAAGGGTCAATGATTGATGGTTCAGGTCTATAGGCAATTGCACATATTGCTGTAAATTTGGGATTTCACATTTTCATTCTGTAAACTCATCCTTTCCTCTCTTTCTGCAATGTGTGAATGTGTGAATACGTGTGTTCATGTGTTAGATTAGATTAGTGTACATGTCTTAGGTTTATATAAATAAAGTCTTTATATTGAAAAGAGAAGTATCTTGTGTTTTGTGCTTACAAGTTAATGTCTTAAACTGCTGATCTTGTTACTGTGCTATTTAATAGTGTTTTCACTATATTTTGGATTTTAATATCCAGTGCAGAGTTGATGTTGTACGGCTCGTTCAGTGACTCGCTGCCGACTCAGTGATCAGCCGGAAACAGTGAGTCTGTTCAAATTCCCTATAAAATCATAAATGATTCCCTTTGAGCTAAACTGACTTGTTTCCCTTATACACTCCTGAAACCCGCTAGTGGTCCGAGAGGACAGTCGGAAGAGGGAGCCCAGTTGCACACACCCCTGCCAATCCTAGTTGACGGCGAGGAGGCGTATCAAGTGCACGAGCTGCTAGACTCCAGACTCCGGAGTAGCAACCTCCAGTATCTGGTCGACTGGGAGGGGTCCGGCCCAGAGGAGCGATCCTGAGTCAACACGAGAGATATCCTTGACCCCACACTCACTGAAGAGTTCCACAGGACGCATCCGGAGAAACTGGCCCCCCGACCTCGTGGGAGGCCCCGGCGTCGTTTGCTTTCTCGCGTCAGGAGCTGATCGCAGGGGGAGGGCTCTGTTACAGAGGAGGCTCCCGTACCGCCTCCGCCGCACCACCAGAGGGAACCGTCTCCTGAATTTTAACCATCTTCAGTTCGGACTCGAATTCCCATCATCCTTCATACCTGGGACTGATCACTCATCACACACACCTGTTCCTCATTTACACACACACACATAAGCCACACTCTCACACGCACTCCTCGCGAAGTCTTGATTTGCCCCGGCTGTCACTTCTGAGCGTTATTACCCGTGTTTGATTTCCTTGTTATTGATTTTGGACTGTTACCTGGTTATCTGTTTGTACTCTGTCTGCCCTGACTTGGATTATTTGCCTGGACTGAGTTTGCTTGCCGCCTGCCCTGACCTCCCTCGGCTGTTTGACCATTCTCTTTCAGTCTAGCCTTCGTTGTTACTGCCTTGCTGTTATCTCGACCCTGCATTGTCTGACTACACTCTGTAAAGCTGCAAATGGATCCAACTCCGTCTGATCTGTCACAACACGAACAATACTGATAAAGTATTAATATATAAGTATTTATATAAAAACTTTCAGTACAATTAAAATGTACTCTACTCTTCAAAAGTTTGGAGCCAAGAAGACTTTCTTTTTTTTACGAATTAATGTTTTTTTTTTTATGCTCAGTTTGATCAAAATAGAATAAAATGTATTATTGTGTAATAATACAATTTTAAAGAACTTTAACATATATTATTTTTAATTATTTAAGGATTTTGTAAAGATAAGGATATTGTATTATATGCATTTAAACATAAAACAATATATACACATGTACATTCATTTATTTACATTAGAATGATTGATTATTATTAAAAATTCATTTTAATATTATTTAAATATAAACTAATTATCCAAACAGATTTGCTTGCATAAACCTTTAGTGTACTTCATAAAAAATAAATAAATAAATAAATAAATAATATAAAATTGTTCCAGGAATCATCCACGTGAACAACACCGAGGCAGAACATTTGTAAACCTTACACAGAGTTCTCATAACCTGTCAGCATTTAAATTTAAGCGAGTTCATTCCCCGAACAGTTCATAAACAAACAGCAACAGAAACGGGTGTTAACAAGATGGAGAATTTTGCACTCTCGTGTGCATTGGGAACAGAACGGCCTCACACCCCAGCTTCTCTTTTTAACGACGGGTGTCTCGGGAAGCCTAACAATAAGTTATTCTTCTCTCAGCTGAACATGCCCTTACAGAGCACTATGAAATCGTATGGTGGTGATAAAATATCACAGCTCACATAAATAATGTTTTAATGAGCCCCTTCACCCTTCACTTTAATGATGACTGTAGCTTTTCCAGTCTGCCGCTCTCTAGGGCCGCCACATGTGGCCTCCAGGTGGGCCAGTCAGACGGGGTCTACCAACACCAAATTATTCCAAACACCTCCGATTCCTAAATCATCCAGGACTACTGCTGAACATGCCTTCTAGTCTTTTCTCTCACCTCTGTTATCCATTGTTCACCTTCTGAATTCTTTCTCGCTGTATCTTTCCCTTCTTGCACGGCAGTCATGGTAAACTCAACCTAATTCTGAGGGCAGGAATAACAGGATGTGTTCCCCTAATTGTTTTCAAAGAACATTGATCCCTTATAAGCATGAGAGTGAAATCCTAGTACACATAATCCTCATTATCCCTCTCCGATTCTAATTAACATGAAATTTACCAATCCCGAAAGGTCCATATGGACCAGGTTAGGTGGCACTGCTAACAAGTGTCTGGTGTTTAAAAATAGAAGAATAATTATTGCATGGTGACTGAGAAATGCGTTTTCAAATTTATTTTGCATTTCAGAGTAGTTTTTTTCATAGTTTCTGCAATGGTTTTGATGTTAGTTTTTATTTTATGTACATATTTAATTTTTATACACAACTATTTAAAAGTTTGGGATCAGTAAGGTATTTAAAATGTTTTTTTTTTTTAACATTTAAATGTTTTTTTTTTCTTCTCACGCTCATCAAGGCTGCATTTATTTGACTGAAAATACAGTAAAAACAGTAAATATTTTTGCGATTTAAAATAACTGTTTTCAATTTTAATGTCTTTTAAAATGTAATGTATTCCTGTGATGCAAAGCTGATTTTTCAGCATCATTACTCCAGTCTTCAGTGTCACATGATCCTTCAGAAATCATTCTAATATGCTGATTTAATGCTCAAGAAACATTTCTAATTATTATCAGAATGCACTATATAAGCGGTAAGCCAGGCAGAGCTTATTTTTGACTATTAATTGAGTCTGGGTCATGCCGCTTGAAGGGCAGCTTTCAGAGATGTCAGGGTTGAGCTCAAAGTTTATGCGCTGTCAGAAGAGAGTGAATGGATGAAAACTGCTGCGAGACCCGTCAAAAGGTCAGCAGGTGAAATGGAGGAGTGCGAGAGCGCAGACCTCAGCAGGGTCAATGAGAAACCAGTGAGTGTCAGGGAACAAGTGTGTCTTTTTATAACTCGGAATAATTGCTCAAGGGCACTGTCGTCTCTGTCAGCTTAACACCTATAAACCATTTAGCAACCATGATTTGTCAGTGTGTGTGTGTGTGCGGTGGTTGGGAAGAAAGGGTGTGGAGGTGTATATTAGAAATGTGCTTTTATAAAACGTTGCTTTATTCATCACACAACAGATGTTTGTTCTGTACTGGGAGGGAAAGTGTGTTCGGCACTGCAGGGTTCAGAGCTCACCATAATTCATTCAGTCTTATTCAAGACTATTCACAGGAAAGATGCCTGTTGATATTATATTCACGCAGGCAAGAGGGTTTAATAGCCCACCAGGCAAAATTGGACATTTTAAGCACAACAGGTGATTTCTGTTCTTTTTTTCTAGCTCAGTATTCCTTTCCAAGCACTTGGTCTCTTTTGAAAGAAGTAGAGGGTGGAAAGGAAACAAAAACATAAATGAAAAAAGGACAGAGGAAGTAGGGCTGCTCGATTATGACAAAAATCATAATCATGATTATTTTGGTCAATATTGTAATCACGATTATTTAAAATTATTATTAGTGGGCAATATGATCAAAACTTTACATGAAAGATTTATTTAAAGATAGTAATATATACGTACAAACGTATGTATTGTACAAACTGTGTTTTAAGTTTTTTTAATGCAAGTCTAAAGTAGCTATTCAGTTAACAGCCTACTAGTGAGATTGAATAACCTAATGTAAAATAAAACAGCATAGTCTTCACTGTAAGAATTAAAATTCCTTTGTTTCTTATTAAAGCTACACAAATCCTTCACTCAAGAGCAGTGTGTGATTTTGACTTTGTCTTTTGTTTGATTAATATTAAGCACACAGTTAGCAGCAGGAACATAGCCCGCTGTCACTTTAAGAGCTGCACGGATCCAATTTACTGTTACACACGTATTTTCATAATTGACACTTCATGTGACGTCACAGTGTTTTATCGCCGCCATTTTTGTGTCCGAGTCACAGCTGCGTGACCTGTCAGTCTACGGTCACAGCAGCCACAACTACCAGAGAAAGATCAACGAAACACTCTCAGTAGGTTCACAAGGTTACAATATGCCCGGGATATGTTGTGCTGTAACAACAGTCATCAGAAAAACCCCGAACTACAATTTTATTAGATCCCAAAGAGGTTAGATCGGCGGAATAAATTGTTGGCTTCAATCAGAAGGCACCACTGGCAGCTAACGTACGGTCAGAAAAGGATAATAAGGGAAAATTGTGATTCTTCATAGGAGAAAAAAGGACGCTATGATATTTGTATTGTACCACATGTCATTTGTGTCTGCAGTTCAGTGTATATATCACAAGGTTCTCAAAAATAATCACAATTGTTTTGCTAAACCTATTTATTTATCATTATATTGAATTTGTCATACAAAAAAAAGAAAGAAAAAAAAAAACATCGTCCTGATTAAATTATCTTTGTGAATTGTGACTGGCTGCACAAGTGGTGTAATAATTTAGGACACAGCCTACATACATGTATATGGCATACATTTTGAGAGCATAACAACTGAACGTCTGAAACGTCAGTCAGTAAAGCATTTTTTTTAACAATGGCAAAATTTTGAACTGAAATGTTACTGCAGCCATATAGCCTATGAATAAATGAAAATGCATATTTTTAATTAAAGAGAACTTAGTGTGGGCTGCTTTTGGTGCCTGGATTTGTGCTTCAATAATGAAATCCAGGTTTAAGAATACACTAGAAGTGAAAGATGTCTTCCCTCAGGTAGATTGCATGTTTGGTTTTCTTGGCTTGCTGGATGTTGGGCTCATGATCAGTATTCACGTTGTTTGCATTCACCAAAACTGACTCGCTGAAATCAGAAGGCGGACGGAGAAGGGGATCGCCATGAAGCAGGAGCGACTAGCCGCAGAGGACTCTTCAAGCTCTTAAAGCCTTCATCGAGCTGCTACGCTCGCAATTCAAACAGTAATTTGTCCAGAAAGAATGATTAATTATAAATTGTGCTAATATTAGCTAAATTGCCATTAAATTCAGATTGTGTAGTAAGCTAATAACGTTATCTTGTTACACTATCATTGACTCAAAAGTGCTTTGAGCTGATGTCAGTTTTAAATTTACAAGTAATCAGGACATTACATGGCCTAACTGTTACACTTGCTATCCTAAAAATACAATCAAGTCCAGGGATCAGTGTGGGAAATGGTAGTAAAAGGTAATTTATTATTTTAATATATTAATATTATCTATTAAATCTCATAGAGATGTGCTGTGCTCGTTGTCACATCGGACACAAATATGGCGGTGAGCATAGCGGAAGTGACGTCTTTGGATCCCATGAATAGAGTGGGGGAACTATGACGTCACTTTGTAGGCGGATCGGCTGTTAGCATGACACTGGTTCCCTCGACAAAAAGCCAATAGGATTTTTGCATAGGCTTTTGGATTATCACAAAAAATAAGCTCTGTGTTCAATCATAGTTCATGAAGCTTACACATTTTGTCCATCAAGATAATCTTCACAAAATAATATAACTTTGATGAATTTTGAAGCCTAAATAAAAGCGCCAGAACTAAAAAGCTAAACTTAGGCTATAAACGAACTACAGCACCATGGTCGCTCTCCTTCAGCGTCACCACCAGCACGCTCCCGCCAACTATATCAAACTTATTTTTAACGTGTTCAGTGAAAAGGATTTACTCTGTATATGAATTTTAATCCACGCTACATGACCCTTTTCATATAAACTGGAATAAATACAAAACTAGAGCCAAACTAAAACTGAAATGAGACATTAGTAATAAATAGTATAGTGAATAAATGAAATAATCTTAACTAAAGAACATTTGAAAGCACGTATTTCTGTACATTTCAAAATAAGGTGCATTAAAAGTCAATAAATCCTTGATTAATATGAATATTTTAATTAAAAACGTATCCCCACGTACTATTCAATAAAATTCTAGTGCATTTAATGTATTAAATAACAGCAGAGTGAGCGAGTTTTTGGATATGGTAAGATTAAACTTATTTTAGTGAACAAAGTACCACATTTCAGCTATCATTTTGTTAGGGTGGGTACAGAAAATGTTATTTTATCCTTGCTTCTAGGAAATCCTCAATCTACACGTCCCATTTTGCAAAAGTCTCGTGACATGATTTTACTGATTTGCATGTGAAATTGGGCTTTTATGGAGGAACGAAAGTGCACCGCTGGAAAGGGGGCGGAACGGGGTGCAATAATCGTTTTAAATCGATTACTGTATTTTCATAATCGTTGGAGGCCGAAATCGAAATCGAAACTGAACAGCCCTAAGAGGAAGTAACAGTGTACCGATCGTTTCACAGCAGGAACTCCAGGTCGGCAGGTAGGCTAATTTGCCAGCTAACTAGCACTCCTCCAGTGACATTTATCCAAAGTGAATACAAATGAAAAAGCACCTCAGAACTTTCACCACACTTGACTGTAAGGCATCCCACAGATAAACGTATACACTTTTAGCATGGACCGGAACAAAAAAAGTGAGTTGTCAGAAAAAGTTTCGTCAAGTTGTACAATTCAATAAAACTAGTTTCTGTAAATTTGAACATTTGTTTTGACCATAAAAACAGATCTTAGCTAAGAGGAAAACTTGAATTAATAAAGTCTTCTCCATTTAAGACTTGTAAGTGAACCTTACAAGAATGGATGGAAGGAACAAATGAAGGAAAAAAGGATGGATGGAATAAAGAAAAGAAAGAAAGAAAGAAAGAAAGAAAGAAAGAAAGAAAAAATGGTGGATGGGTTAAAGAAAAAAGTATGTATTAAAAAAGGATAGAAGGGAGGAAAGAAGAATGGATGATAGAAAAAAGGAGGGATAAAAAGAGGAAAGAAATAAGGACAGAAAGAAGTAAAGAAGAGTAGATGAAGAAAAGAGTGAAAAGAAAAAAAGTGTGGGATGATGGAAAGAAAGAAAGAAAGAAAGAAAGAAAGAAAGAAAGAAAGAAAGAAAGAAAGAAAGAAAGAAAGAAAGAAAGAGAAAGGGTGGATGGAATAAAGGAAAAAGGATAGAAAGAAGTAAGGAGTGGATGGAATAAAGAAAAAAGGATGGATAAAAGGAATGAAGGATCAATTGATGAAAATTATTGATGAAGGAAATAAAATAAAAAAGGATGGATGGATGGATGGATGAATGCATGGATGAATGGATGCATGGATGGATGGACGCATGGATGAATGGATGCATGGATGTATGGAGGCATGGATGGATGCATGGATAAATGGATGCAAGGATGGATGGACGGGTAGATGGATGGATGGATGGATGGATGGATGGACGGACGGACAGACAGACGAATGAATGCATGGATGGATGGATGGATGCATGTATGGATGCATGGATGGATGCATGGATGGATGGATGGATGGATGGATGGATGGATGAATGCATGCATGGATGGATGGATGGATGGATGGATGGATGAATGAATGAATGCATGGATGGATGCATGGATGGATGGACAGATGGATGGATGGATTAATGCATGGATGGGTGGACACATGGATTGATGGATGAACACATGGATGGATGCATGGATGAATGCATGGATGGATGGATGGATGGACACATGGATGGATGGATGGGTGAATGGATGCATGGATGGATGGACAGATAGATGGATGAATGCATGGATGGATGGATGCACAGATGGATGGATGGACGCATGGATGGATGCATGGATGCATGGACAGATAGATGGATGGATGGATGGATGGATGGATGAATGCATGGATGGATGGATTGATGGATGCATGGATGGGTGAATGGATGCATGGATGGATGGACAGATAGATGGATGGATGTATGCATGGATGGATGGATGCACAGATGGATGGTTGGATGGATGGATGGACAGATGGATGGATGGATGGATGCATGGATGGATGAATGGATGGAGAGATGGATGGATGGATGGATGGATGGATGGATGGATGGATGAATGCATGGATGGATGGATGCACAGATGGATGGATGGATGGATGGATGAATGAAAGAATGCATGGATGGATGGATGGATGGTTGGATGGATGGATGGACGGACAGACAGACAGATGCATGGATGGATGGACAGATGGATGGCAGTGGCAGACCATCAGAGGAAACCAGTGTGGCCTCCTCAAAAAAGGTAAATAAGTGATAAAACTGATGTTTTACTTGATTTCTTACTACTGTGCTGATCATGTGGTGTATTGTATTTGAATTGTTCTATGAGTGAGTGAAATCACTTCAAGAATACCAGAGGAGGCTGACAGCCTAAACACTGCTCTGATGCTTAAATTGACCAATCATACTGGACATGAAAATGGAGTAACATCATTTGTTTCCAGCAAAAATGGGTCTAAAAAAAGTCAAAAGAGAGAAGAGATAAAATGTGCCTCCTTCCGCATAAATAACCATCATTATCAGAGTGACCTTTCAAACCAATTAGCTTTTAGTATCACTTTAGTGCATCATTAACCTGATTGTGGTAAAAGCAACATTTGGAGAGACACAGAAATAAATAAATAAATATATAAAAATGGGTGGAGAGAAACTTTCAAATGTAGCTAAAATATTAATGGATACTCTATGACAGAGTCGCAGTGTATATAAACCTGTCATAATGAAGGAGTGGAAGATGAAATCCTCTACACATAAGTGAGTAGATATTGGATGAATGAATGGAGCTTTCCATTCCTTTACAAATGATTTGAAAGTGATTTGTTTCCTAAAATGACAAATGTCAGGCTGGTGATCAGAAAATGCATCCTGATCCTGATGCATCATCACTTATGAAGACTATTTACAGTTTTTCCTCAATCTCTTTAGCACATTTTTTTTTTAATCAGCCTTAACGTTCTCTAAACTGTAAGCGCAGTTGTCACAACTGTTTGCTGGAACATCAGAACTCTATTGCATGTCTGCAAAATGTAGTTACTCGCCCAAAACATTCAATTCATGCTTCAAAACCTAGTTATTTTGTCAGTAAATTGGCCAATGCCATTAAAATAAAAAGCAAGCTACACTGGTCAAAATGTTAAGATGTTTTTTTCATCATAGAAATTGTGTGAATTGAGTCAAAGCAATTGCGAGAAACTATAAGAAATGAGGGTGAGACTGTCAGGAATGAGCACTAAAATTTCAACAATACATGACAGATATGAGAGACACTAGAAGAAGAGATTTGATCAGTATTAATTAATCTAAGACAATTACAGATAGACATATAGACATAGACAGACAGACAGACAGACAGATAGACGGAAGAGCAAACAGACAGAAAGACAGACACACAGATAGATAGATAGATAGATAGATAGATAGATAGATAGATAGATAGATAGATAGATAGATAGATAGATAGATAGATAGATAGATAGATAGACGGAAGAGCAAACAGAAAGACAGACAGACGGATAGATAGATAGATAGATAGATAGATAGAAGGACAGACGGAAGAGCAAACAGACAGAAAGAAAGAAAGATAGATAGATAGATAGATAGATAGATAGATAGATAGATAGATAGATAGATAGATAGATAGATAGATAGATAGGAGGACAGACGGAAGAGCAAACAGACAGAAAGAAAGACAGATGGATAGACAGACAGATAGATAGAAGCACAGACAGAAGGACAGATGGAAGAGCAGACAGACAGAAGGATAGATGGATGGACGGACAGACAGACAGACAGACAGATAGACAAACAGCCAGACAGACAGACAGACAGACAGATAGATAGACAGACAGACAGACAGACAGACAGACAGACAGACAGATAGATAGATAGATAGATAGATAGATAGATAGATAGATAGAAGGACAGACGGAAGAGCAAACAGACAGAAAGACAGACACACAGATAGATAGATAGATAGATAGATAGATAGATAGATAGATAGATAGATAGATAGATAGATGGAAGAGCAAACAGAAAGACAGACAGACGGATAGATAGATAGATAGATAGATAGATAGATAGATAGATAGATAGATAGATAGATAGATAGATAGATAGATAGATAGATAGATAGATAGATAGATAGAAGGACAGACGGAAGAGCAAACAGACAGAAAGATAGATAGATAGATAGATAGATAGATAGATAGATAGATAGATAGATAGATAGATAGATAGATAGATAGAAGGACAGACGGAAGAGCAAACAGACAGAAAGAAAGACAGATGGATAGACAGATAGATAGAAGGACAGACAGAAGGACAGATGGAAGAGCAGACAGACAGAAGGATAGATGGATGGACGGACAGACAGACAGACAGACAGATAGACAAACAGCCAGACAGACAGACAGACAGATAGATAGACAGACAGACAGACAGACAGACAGACAGACAGACAGATAGATAGATAGATAGATAGATAGATAGATAGATAGAAGGACAGACGGAAGAGCAGATAGACAGATAGATAGATAGATAGATAGATAGATAGATAGATAGATAGATAGATAGATAGATAGATAGATAGATAGATAGATAGATAGCAAATAATCATGCTTGCTAAAAATATTCTGTGATTTGTAAACAGGCTTGCTGTTGTCTGATTTGTATGATTTCACTGGGCTCCTCTCAGCAGGCAGGAAGTTGTCATTGTCTGCTAGAGGGGGTTTCACAACCACCCGCTTCACACTGTGAACTGTTTGACTGTCTCCCACTCCCCTTTTTAACTCATTCTGGGGCCCCTGACTGAGACATATGTCTGGAAAGAGATCACTTGATCACAATTTTAAGATTTTAAATATAAACAACACACGCCTCTAGTAAGAGCAAGTCTCCTATTGATCCCTTCATATAGTCAGCATGAACAACCATTCATCTGAGAGGAGCCAGTCAACACGTTTAAATTGTGTCGCTGCCCCATCAGTCGCCGGAGAGCTGTGCGCTACGTCTTCTCAGGGGGCCGCTCGATGCTTTAAGCAGGACTTAGGAGGTTTTGTATTGATTAGCAAGAGCTCTGTTTCCATAAAATCAAGCTGTTCATTGATACAGCAGGGATTTTCTGCATGCTCACGCTTCTATCGTGACCTTGTGGCTTTGTTTGTTAATATTTGCTCATATTCACAGACTTCTTTCATTTCACAAGAAAAAGATTTAATGGCCTAAACAACAGCTTTACAACAGACGTTCGGCCTGAAGACGCATATTTAAACAGCTAAAGACTCCTCAATAGGTCAATTCTCTTTGTTGGATGTTTTATATGAAGTAGAGGAAAGCAGTTATGTATTTTCACTTACTTCTGTTACATCCTGTCTGACTTCACTGCATCTCTTGAGCCTGAGGATGCCTCACCTGTCAGGGATGAAGTCCCCTGACGCTTCCTCAGATTTGGATAGTGCAAATGCACAGTGCAGACACATCACAAATATCAGATGTTAAGAAAGCAAAATGCAGAGTTTGAGTCACCCTCTCGCTTGAAAAGCGCATAGACGGTGCCCTGGCTTAAAGGTTATTCCACATATTCTGACATGTTGAGCCATGAGGATGTTTAAGTCCGGCTTATGTCCTTTGCTGAACCCACCCATCCATCTTCCCGACATTTCTTGTCCTCTCAATTCTATGCACATCAATAAAACTGTAGAGCTGCACCTATCTGATACCTGGATCGGTATTAGCAGAGAAACAGATCAGGTATTCATCTATTAGTCATGACTCCAAAACAGTGCTGATATTGTTAACTAAAAGTAAAACAACTAATAACATTGTTTTTTCCCTTTTTTTCTTGGTATTTGAAATAAAGCTGAGAAATCTATAAATATTATATATTTATATATATTTACAGTGTTTAGTTTAAGCACTAAAAGAAAGTTTAAATAATTTAAATTAAATTTAAATAACAATAAGGCAATAGCAATGATAAAAACATCTAATAAAAATGACAAAAACACATCAAAATACTGAAGCTTAAAATAAAATTAAAATACAAAAAATTCAAATGCAAAACACTAAGGGCCAGACTTACTAAACAGGGCAAATTAGCGTTAGTACGCAATTCCATAAAAGTGCAGATGGGAGGGAAAAATTCTGCGTGTGACTTACTGACAATGCTCACATTAAAAGAACAGACACAGTCAGATCATTTCCATAATGACCAGCGCAATCTACCAAGAGCAGCGCAAATTACCGCTTGCTTTTTTTGGCGTTAGCGCAAACGTTAGTAAATCGCGTTGCGTTATTCATTTTAATACTCTCCTCCATAAATTTTGCGTCTAAAAGGGAAACTCCTACAAATGCATATTCAATAAGGTCAGGCACAAAAATAAATGTGTCCACGCCTTTTCAGCACTAAATATTCACTACGCATCTTTAGTAAATCCTGACAGTACTATTTTAACACCAAAAGACAGTTTGCGCTGTCATTTTATAATTACATGCTGACATTTTTTCACTAAATGATTCACATCTGTTTTCATCTGAAATACTGTTAATTTTGTAGTGGATTGTACAGTAGCCGAGTAGCCAGTTTTTATCATTTTATTTATTTTCTATTATATTTGTTTTTAATTTTTCTTATTTTTATAATCAACAATAGTAAGAAGTATTCTGTTTCTTTCTAAATTCAACGGGAAAAATAGTACACATATAAGAAGCAATATCGAGAAAGAAAATGTGGCAATTAGTTAACGTATTAAATGAACAGAAATCAGGTACAGTAATGCAATATTTTATTGGAGAAAGTTCAAATGAAACTGGTAATATTTTAGGCTAAGTACATAATTAAGAAACCGTTTATCACAAAACCGAGTCACATGAAATCACACATGCAAGTCAGAGCTTGTATGCAAACACTTCAACAGTTTTCACATAACGCTACCAAACTCTCTACGCAGTAAGCAGAAAACAGAACTGACACAAAATCATAAGTGCCGTGTCTCACTCTACAGTCCACAGAAACAGCAAGCGAGAGAATCACGTAGTGTTAAAACAAAAGCTGTGGAGCAGAACCACGTAGACCACCTTCCAAGGCGACTCATTAAAGCCTCTTTTTAGACGCAGACCTCCTTCACCCTGAAGCAAACCCCCAGCTACAGGAATCAATCTACACTCTCTCTATCTGCTATGCCACATTTTCAGGACCCCAGACAGAGATGGATGCTGTTCACAGCCTGACACAAGCTTTCAGAGCAGCAGGGGAGGCGGCAGGCTGCATCTCTATCTGAAAAAAGCCCTAAATACATATTAAGTGCTTTCTCGCTATCTGCATCACTCTCCCTACACAGCCCACGGTCACAATGCTGTTAGAATCCATCAGACACACTTGCACTGCATTAGAACAGAGGCTGAAGCTTTTCTATAAACCAGACTATACGGAGAATCCAGAGAAAAGTCCTGAAAGTGGATGATTTGAGTAGGGGAATTTTTCTTTCATGTCATTTTATGTCATTTTTGTGGTCACATATATATATATATATATATATATATATATATATATATATATATATATATATATTAAATGAGGCATTTACTCAATTGATGACAAAATTAATAAATGAAAAAAATGGCTTTGTTTCACTTCAAAACAAAACAAAATGCAAATATCTCAGAATAGACATATATATATATATATATTAGGCTGATTAAATCCTGACTGATATCAGTTAATCACCATTTATTCCTCATAAACATCATTAAAAACATCATTAAAACTGCAGCAATTAACACCTATCATTTAATTTATCTCTGTTGTCATTAGCTCTTAAAAACTGAATGTAAAGACTTGTGTTGTTATTAGAAAAAATGAACATGATGTGACCATCAATCTAGTTCACTGGCTATTAATTTATGCTCCATTAAATTTATTATGCCATAACTCAACAGACCACATATATAAATCCATACATCAAGAACAAGGTCCTAACAGTGACTGTACAACTTCAATAGCTCCACATAAACCGACCACAAAAATAAATCCATGCATTTTTAAAACAAATGTCAACCATCTTCAGTTATATGTCAGCGATTTGATTAAAGGTCTTCAGGAATCTTTGCCATCCCCATAAACTCTCTCAGAAACACACACAGAATCACTCAAACAACCCTTTCACTCATACTATAACGTCATTCACCCACATAAAAATTACGAGCCTGTGAAACCGGGTCTAGAAAGCATGGAAAATCATTTTCAGAAGACTGACAACTCATGATTCAGTCTGAAGAGGAACCACCGGTGGAATGGCATCGCAGTAAACTACAGTAAGCCAAGGGGGGAAAAAACTCCTGATCTGGTTCTCATCCTTTATTCTCAAAGAACATAAGGTCCAGTGTTTCAAACATAAACAGGATGCTCTCCAAGCCTTCCCCAAAAATAACACCCGAGGTCTGATGGGATTATAAACTGGACCTCTATTAGTGCCGCTGAAGTGCTGTCCTTATTTAAATGTGCAAAAAGAAACAAGTCTTTCATACAAGCACCAAGCGGAAACACAGAGGCCGAGGGGATTTGTCAAAGCGAAGTTTCACAATCAGTGAGTCAGGGCTAAATATAAGGATTGTAGTTGAAAATGACAGCGAAAGAAGGGTAATGAGGTTTTGTGGTTTTAGGACTAAGTAAACATATCAGCCAGTGTGGAGAGATGGCGCTAATCTGCACTGACATGTGGACATATCTGTTACAATTGAAGCGGAGAGCATTAAATAGCTCTCTCTCTCTCGCTCAGAACACATTCAAACCTGCTTTCTTTCTTTGTAAAGCTCAAAAAATCATCCTGAAAGCATTGGCTTCCACCTGCAGAACAGAGGCAGTTCAAAGCAGTCCCTATTACTCTAGTCCTGCTCCAATCTGGCAACGCTGCAGATCCAATGAACTATTCCAGCATGATAAAAGAGTCTCTTTTGTAGACTGTACGCTCACAAAAAACTTGATACAGCACAAATTTCTCATTTTAGACTTGTAGGCTTCTAAATTAAAAAATGCAGCTAATTTTAAATACTATCCACATCCTGTTCACATCTTGTACTTAATTGCTCATTTCTATACAAGAATTGAAAGAATAATGAATTCCCTCTACAGCCTAGAGGAGACAGCAAATAATGTTTACGGAAACTAAACAACAACAATTATAATAATCATCAACATCAAGAGCAAGAATATGAATAACAGTCAAAATACAATCAGTGATAATTACAAAGTGTTGCAACCACATCAGACCTGTTCTGACATAATAGCTCATGTTTTCGTACAACATAGTTATCTAATCTTCTTTATGGCAACGTCAATAAACTTTCACGGATGACAATTACGCCTCATATTACACTCGCTCCTCTATTGTTGTCTAATTTGCCATCAAGGTTGTGTCACACATATCCACAGCAACCCAAACTGAATGAATAAGTTAGCGCATCATTAGCCCTGACCTGTCTGCTCCTCAGACACAGCTGTTTCCTCAAGCCTGACTTACTCTACAAGGGTAATAAAGTGGCAGCCATTGTTGCATTCTCCTCATAAGACTGCCAAGACTGTTCTGTGATCAGCACAGGAGCACCACCCCTGAATGGAGATGTGGCGAGCTGAGGCTAAATATAGACGAGGGACAAAACCCGCTGGTAAACAATGGAAAAACACAATTCACTTCATGGCAGCTAAGTGTGCAAGAGACTATGATGAATGGAATTATCACATTTAAAAGGGTAGTTCACACTAAAATGTACATTCTGTCAACATTTATTCGCCCTTTCGTTGTTGAAAACCTATATGTGAAAAGTTTTTCTCATACAATGAAGGTCAGTGGGGTCCAAACACACACTGTGATACACTAGCATTCAAAAGTTTGAGGTAAGTAAGATAAAACACACCCACCCACACACACACACACACACACACACACAAAGAAAGAAAAAGAAATTAATACTTTTATTCTGCAAGGATGAATAAATTACATTTTAAAATATATTCAAATAGAACAGTTAGAATAGTTGCTTTAAATTGTAATAACAATAATGCTGTTTTCACTGTATTTTGATCAATTAAATGCATAAACCTTTTTATATATTCTTTTTTTCCACAGAAAAATTAAAGTTATGGTGGTTTGAAATTACATGAGGGTACGAAAATAATTGTACAATTTTGGATGAACTATGTCTTTAAAGGAATAGTCCACTCGAAAATGAAAATTCTGTCATTAATTACTCACCCTCATGTCGTTCCAAACACATAAGACCTTTGTTCATTTTCGGAACACAAATTAAGATATTTTTTTGATGAAATCCGCAAGCTTTCTGACCCTGCATAGACAGCAACGCAACCACCACGTTCAAAGCCCAGAAAGGTAGCAAGGACATCGTTAAAATATACTATGTGACATCAGTGGGTCAACCGTAACTGTGTGCCAAGACAACAAAAATAACGACTTTATTCAACAATATCTTCTCTTTTGTGTCTTCATTGCGTGTTCACGAGAGATTTTTGTTTTCTTTGTGTACAAAAACTATTCTCGTAGCTTCATAATATTACGGTTGAACCACTGCTATCATATGGACTATTTTAACAATGTCCTTACTACCTTTCTGGGCCTTGAACGTGGTAGTTGCGTTGCTGTTTATGCAGGGTCAGAAAGCTCTCGGATTTCATCAAAAATATCTTAATTTGCGTTCTGAAGATGAATGGTCTTATGGGTTTGAAATGACATGAAGGTGAGTAATTATTAATGACAGAATTTTCCTTTTCGAGTGAACTATCCCTTTAAGATCTTTTGGTATTTTGTCTGATTATGTAAAACGAACAGGGAAAGTGGAACAACAGGCTCTCTGGGTTGTCAAGCTGTGCAGGTGCTAGTTACTGCATACTAACAACTTCACAATAGCTGGTGATACCTTCATAACACATGTAGGCCAATGGTGGACTAATAACTTGGGTTAAAAAAAAGAAAAAAGTCAGTCTTCATATTATTAAAGCATCCACGGGGCGTTCTAAAATAAAAGCACTTTTAATGTAGAAGTGTACGACACACTGGCTGACATATGATAACTGTACACATGATAACTTTAAACTCAATGATCTCATGTTGACTAAATTATTGCTTTAGGACAATATTAAGGAGTTTAGGTCAAATCAATAACCTGGAGGCTTTTTTTTTTGTTTTGTTTTTTTCAGTTTAGGACTGTTTTTACACGTCCACTGAGATTCAAATCCGCACTGTAATTCGAACCGCTCTCATTGCCCAAAGGTATCTCATCATACTCTTTCAGAATTCAGCACTTATTTTGCTTTACATTCCCGAGCCGCTTTGTCCTATGGGACCTTAACGACCGTGCCTTTGCAGGCGAATGAACTCAAAGGACTTGCACTGCTATGATCTAAAAGTAATTTAACCATCTGGACCAGGGTCACGTTTTACCAGAAGCCTGCTGGTGGTGATACACTATACACATGCACTTTATAGAGCTTAGGCTTAAAAAAAGTATCCTATGCTAAAGTGCAACTACCTTTAATCATGTAAAGAAAAACTGAAGAGAACTTGGACATCTTCCAAGATTTGAATGTCATCGTATATTCAACATGGGTAAAATACATAAGGGCACAGTCTGGAGAGATCAGTGGAGCAGGAAAGCTACATGAACCGTTGATTTCAGGAATGCCAAACGTGTTCAGAATCATTAAGCAAATGCATTTGCTTTCCAAATTACTTGAAGTGGTCATTTCCATTTTTAGATACATTTCATACAGTGAGGGATTAAAAAAAAGATCGCATTTGACAATTGCTGCACGGTGGAGTGTCCAGGTTTGAATGTCCAAAGTTGATGCTATTATGCTTAATGACCTGATACATTCTCTATTAGATTAAACTAAATATGTTTGCTCATAAAGGCAGTGTGACGACACAGTTCGGACACACTGCAAAGGTCACAATGCTGGAAAATCAAATACAGAAAGGTTTATATACTGTATGACCACTGAACTAATGAATATGATCAGTCATGGTTGAAATACATTTCATGATTGATTGTCCTTTGAATAATAGGAGACAATCAAACGTAGCAGTCATTAATAATTGCCAGTCATTAATAAAATCCCGCAAGAGCCTTTGTCACTCTGAAAATGTCTTCATTTGTCTTACAACATCATCATAGTGATGCAACTTCAACATCTAACCGATCCCAATGAAAACAGAAAATCCAATAGTAATTGAGAATACTTCTCTTAAACTATAAAGAATGTAAAAAAAGAAGCTTTTTTAAATGCTTAGACACTAAAGCATACTGAATTACAAATAAAGATGCATGTTGCAAAATTGCAACAGCTTTGTTTTAATACATACATGAGAGCAAATATGAGTTACCCTTGACAGCTGGTTTTAGATGAGTTCTACCATGCTGGTCATTTACATATTTTCGTATTAAATGAAAATACATTTATTTAGTTTAGTAGTTCAATAACTTTGTTGTATAAAAGTTAGGTCTCTCGGTTGAATGAATTGCATAAATAAAATGCCCGAAATAAAATTCTGCCTCAGTTAATGATTTACAAATTAGAAAAAAGTAGACAATAAAAAGTTTAAATATATTTTAATCCATTCTTTAAAACAGAACGGTTGTTTTGGATTAAAAAAAAAAAAAAGAAAAATAACAGAAACTGAAGAATTCAACTGAAAAATCCGCCAATAACAAAGACTAGACTGGCAATGTAGACTAGTTATATATAGCTTCTGCTAACAATCAAAGCGTACAGATACTGAATTAAGACGTGAAACTGTTTTATTGCAGTCAAAAGCTGCGCAGCATCTCCTCCAGACTGTAAATTAGCACCACCACTCGGTAAATATGATTTCATGAGCAAAAGTTCCTCTAAACAGACATGAAAGCACATATGCGTTGTGGTAAATATGATTTCGACACTGTTTTCCTCATTAATAAGAAAAGTGATGTGAGAGAGAAAAAAAGAGTCAGAATGTTGAACAGTTTTAGTAACTGCATGCGAAATATTAGGTGTTGAGCAGAAATAATTCTTAGGAAACATACACTTGTCCTCAATGCACTTGTACAAGAGAAACACAGAAACCGTAGGCTATTTGCATTTACCAAATATAGTCGCGTAAAGGAGAAAAGCATAACGAGTCACTTACCAAATAAAGTGCCACAATATTCCTCCTGATCATGTAGGTGAGAAGAAGCAAAGAGTCAGTGAGTTCTGTGAAATATGTGACGTGTAGTAATCCCAATATCTCTACATTCCGCAACGGGGGAATAGTCCGTAAGAGCGCAGCTTTCTACATGAACTCAACCTGTAACGAACGCAAACAAGACCCGATGACTTCCACTACTTTCCCAAACGACAGTGAGAGCGCAGCGGTAAAGACGTGCCGCGGTGCCGCGGAGTCCAACTCACTGGGCAGTTTGTGTGAAGCGCTCCGGTCAGAGAGCGGCAGAATGAGACGCGCTGCCAGCGAGCGCCCCCGTGTCTACACTGAGAGACGCGACGCAACAAGACCAGAGCGTCCCATTGAACCAACGAGTCTGTCTGCACTGCAAGAGAGCGCGCGCGGACAGCTTCATTGATGATGATAGGGGCGCACTAGTTTGTACCACACAGCAGAAGAACATAATTTGAATTTACAGTGCGTGAAGTTTTTATCACCCTGAAAAGTTTAGCAGTCGTTTTGGACAGTTTTTTTTTTTTTTTAAACAGTAGCATAAGATACCACCAGAGGTCACAATTTACATTTGTACTTCTAGTGTAATCAGTGATTACTAATCACTGATTTTTATTTTATTTATATATATTTTTTCTCTGATAATGACCGGTTGACTGTACAGTATCAAGCTTATTGCATGTACTCACAAAATAAATAATTAGCCTTATGTCAATATGAAATATTGATTTGAGTTTAGATATAATTGTACCTGTTTTTTTATTATTGTTAGCTTTCGCTAATAAAAAATAAATAAATAAAAATAAAAAAATAAAGAGAGAAATGATTAAGCCATTATTAGGAAATAGACACTGAATGACAAGTTACTATGCAGAATTAAAGAGATAGTTCACCCAAAAATCACCTTCGAGTTGTTACAAAGCTGTATAAGTTTCTTTCTTCTGTTGAACACAAAGATGATATTTTAAGAACGTTGATCACCAAACAGTGACGGTAGCCATTGACTTCCATAGGTTTTTTTTTATTTTTATTTTTTCTCCATATATGGAAGTCAGTGGCTACGTCAGCTGTTTGGTTAACAACATTCTTCAAAATATCTTCTTTTGTGCTCAAAAAAAAAAAAAAAAAAAAAAAAAAAGAATAGGCACGCTATTCCATTGAGTCATTAAAAAAATTAATAAATATTATTAAAGGCCTGTTCATGCCAAGAATAACTTAAACTTAAAGATAATATCTAGGCCTAGCCTATATTTACGTCCACACAAACGGATGAAAATGTTCTATTTATTATAATCGCACACTGCAGTTATGTTTTACTCACGCTTGAGCATTTTAATGTTGAGTCGATTCTGACTGGCTGTCAATGTGTTTATTGTTTATCTACTGGGGGGGAAAAAAATCTTTCTAATTCCAACAATATTGTGTTGTTATCTTTATAACTGTGGCCTGGACTTCCCTATATTCTCATAGAATTACAACGATTATGAAAACTTTGTTGTTATACTTACCATCCTTGGTCTGAACGGTTCATATTTTATAAGAAAAATGTTAAATATTTTTTTAATAGTTCAAGACAGGGAAAATCTTGCATTAGTGCAAAAGAATACAAATTAGATCTTTATTTTAACACTCTGAATGCATAATTTCTCACTTGCAGTAGTCTACAATGTATGTTATATTAATATTCAACATTTAAATATTCCAATAAACTTCAACACAGTGAAAAAGGAAATCCAGAGTTATTTACAGCTATGCAGAGTAAAGGCTTTAACTGTACTTGCTATGGTGCAATGCTGCTTTGGGAGGAGGCCTGTTTTTCAGCATCAGAAAGTATAATGACTTGGATATAATGCCGTACTTGTAATAGAGAGTTGCTATGCAGCAAGGCAAGGGAGAGGGAAAAAAAGAGAGAAAAAAAAAGGACCGAACGAACGAACGGCTGGTCCAATATTATATGCAATAGCCTACATGAAAGCAGAGTATTAAATTCCATGAATGACATACTGTGCCTGTGACTCAACTCAAACACCACAGAGAAGTTCAAAATGAGTGGCAATAAAACATTTACATTTGGATAATGCACAGTGTTCTTGGAACACAAGGAGATTAAAGTCGTTATCAACTTTAAATGTGAACTAAAACTTTAATCCTGTGACAATCTTATTTGCTGTGTTCATTAGCCAGAAAACATTGCCAAAAAGCAATCAAATATTTGCCAGCCCGAAGGCAAGCGAGATGATCTGCTATTATTGCGTCCATAAAAAGGATATAGAGGCTTCTGAGGACTCACAAATCAAAGAGCATCCTGTATCGCTTGACAACTGTGTTTAACAATACATAATTCCAGACTCCTGATGAAAGCTTTGAAGACAGTCTAATGACTAAGTTGCCAGGCAACTGTCTGCTAAAGTTAAGACCCCTTCACCTGGTTCTTATGTAGGTTTTTGAACATGTTTTGGCAGGGCAGAGATTATTGACTACACCGGAAAAAAAAAAAAAAAAAAAAAAAAAAAAGACGTAGAAAGCATTATCACACAGAAATTGCTAGTAAATTTCACAAAGAAATGGCAATTAACTATAAGTCTATTTCTGCCACAGAATAAAAAAAAAATAATAAAGGTAATTGTGCTTTTATTTCAAAGTTCTGACTTTTCACAATTCTGAGTTTATATTTCAGTTTATATTTACTTTTTTTATCAGAATTTTGAGAAAATAAAAGGTTTTATCTCATAATTAAGACTTTTTATTGCAATTATAAGTTCATATCCTATAATTCTTATTTTCTTCTTGTAATTTGCAATTCTGAGTTTAAACGTTATCTTACAGTTCTGACTCACAAGTCTGAGTTAATATCTTGCAATTCTGACTTTTTTTCTAAGAAGTTATAGAAAAAAGGTCATATTTTTTTTATCTCATAATTCAGACATTTTTCTTGTAATTGTGAATTTCTATCTTATTGACTTTTCTTCTTGCAATTCTGACTTTTCTCAGAATTCTGAGAAAATAAAAGGTTATTGCAACTTTTTCTCTCACAATTCAGGCTTTTTTCTTGCAATTCTGACTTTCTATCTTAAAATTCTTACAATTTTCTTCTCACAATTCAGATTTTTTTGTCAGAATTCAGAGAAAAAAGTAATTACGACTTTTTATTACATATTTCAGACTTTTTTTCTTGCAATTCTGAAGAATTCTCAATCATGAGAAAAAAGATAATTGCAACTTTTTAGCTCATAATTCTCACTTTATTCTTGCAATTGTGAGTTTATATTTTACAATGACCTTTCTTCTTGCAATTCTGCCTTTTTTTTCTTCAGAATACTGAGAAAATAAAAGACTGCGACTTTCACAATTCAGACTTTTTTCTTACAATTTTGAGTTTATATTATATTTGTATAATATATATATATATATATATATATATATATAATTTGTACAATATATTTATATTTGAGTTATATTACAACTGTTACAATTTTCTTGCAATTCGCAAAAAGGTAATTACAACTTTTTATCTCATAATTCAGACCTTTTTTCTTGCAATTCTGAGTTTATATCTTACAATGACTTTTCTTCTTGCAATTCTGAGTTTATATCTCGCAATTCCAAATTTTTCTCTCTGAATTCTGAGTAAATAAAAGTTTTTTTTAAACAATTTGTTTCTCTCACAATTCAGCCTTTTTTGCAATTCTATAATTTCTATATTTTAGGATTATTACAATTTTCTTGCGATTCAGACTTTTTTTTCTCAGAATTCAGAGAAAAAATAATTACGACATTTTATCACATATTTCAGACTTTTTTTTTCTTGCAATTTTGATATTTTTCCTCACAGTTCTGAGAAAAAAAAGTCAGAACTATAAATTTGCAAATGCGAGAAATATAGTCAGAATTGTGAGATAGAAAGTCACAATTACCCCTTTGATGTTTTATTTTGTAGCTGAAACAAAGGCAGAATTTGTGAGGAAAACCCTGAATTGTGAGATGAAAAGTCACAATTACCTTTTTATGCTGTGATGGAGACAAGCTTCCATAAGATACACACTGAATTAAATGTAAAATTTGCAATTAGAAAAGTAGTATTTTCTTGTAAAGCATTCTCCAACAATCTTTGTTTTATTTACAACTTCATTAAGAAATCATGTACTGCACTTTATTCATTTGGACATGCAGCAAAAAGCCTTATTGCCCAAACCGGTCACCACTTTTGCTACAGGACCATGTCGACCAGCCTTGTGCTACACAACCTCCATCTATCACCAAACAACCGTTTGCCAAGTTTGGCCCCCACTGGGAGCATTAAAACAAAAAGGGAAGCATGGAGCTAAACAACTACCTCAGCAGTGATTCCATCATAACTGACAGGGGTCCCTGGGGCCACTCAAGGTACCATGAAGGAGGATGTCAAGCTGCCCAACTAAGTCCATCAGACATCATTCACTTCTGCGTACCTATGCGCAGCTCGCTGGGGCGTAGTAAATAGTCCCTCGGTCAGGTGATTTCCCCGGCTTTTCTCTTGCTCGGCAGGCTGGAAGCGAGCCGGCTGTATTGGAACTATTGACCCCTGTATGAAGAAGGAAGTTCCTAGCTGGAGTGGGTTTTGTGGAGTGATGCTCAGAGAATAAAAATGGATGAAGAGATGTAATGAAATGTACTGTTTCTCTCTTTTTCCTTTCGCTATCTATGTCACTCCACTCCACTGTTTTTTAAGTTCAGCCAGTTGCGGACTGTATTTGTCACTGTTCAGTCTGTTTCAGACATGATGGATAGGATTAGAACATTTTCTTATTTTAAGAGTATGACTGGGAAGTTAGTATTCTGAGCGACACAGCGTCAAGTTCACCTTCAGCTTTAAAACCAATTTAGGTGCACAAAATGAATATGAGCTTTTTAAGTGGCTATAGAAGTATTAAAAATCTGTTCATACGGAAATAAAGCGGAGGCTCGAATTTCCAAGGATATTAACAATGATTAAATTACTTTATTTTAGCTCAACGTGAGGCCCAAATGCTCAATGGGTTCCATAAAGGAACACTGCAGGGGATAGAACTAATATATAATATTAAGTGAATTTTCACTCTCATCAGATGATTTTTTTCATCATGTGGAGACAGAGGAAATGTAGAGAGCTCATGTTTCAGGGGAACTTCCCTTCTTTCCATAACACACTGAGGCCTTTCAGTGGAGGTTAAAATGCCACAGCCCACAGTCACAACCTTCTCACCTTAAACGCAAATAGACCAAAGGCTAAAGCTTATCATTATAAGAATTACAGGTCATCCTCCTGTGCACTAAGCAATTTAAGATAATGACAATTCAGATTTATATATTCAGTGTGGAACTTTTCACAAAAAGGGTATAAAATAAGAATGTTATGTACTGTATATAAAATCTTTTAACAAATCATCAGTAAAATGAAGTGCTTAACTTTGAAAATGTTGGTCTTCAACCTCAGAAGTTCAAATTAAACTATATTTTATATGACATTTGCAATTTTTGCAACCCTGCTCTCAAACTAGAGAGATGTCTATGTGTTTAAAATATTAAATAACAAACATTAAATACATAAAACATGAAATTTAAAGTAACTGTGTGTAGTTTTTTGCATTTTTGGACTTTGAAGCCCCCCATAGTTAAGTGAGTGGAGCTCGCTGTCGTAAAATACCACTGTCGTAATTACATAAGAAAGCGGTAGACGTCGGTTATGGCTAGAAGGGATACAGCTAAACCTGGAAGCTAATAATAAATTAAGTTTAAGTTTTTTATTAAATTGTGTTTTCTTAACGTCCACACCTACCCCAACCCTAAACCTATCCCTTCCAATAATGCAAAAACAGTATTGTTGTACAGTGTGACGAAAATTACGCTAGGTACGCCAAGTAGACGAATCTGTATACCATCTAGACTGCAGTCGTCCATTTGTTGCTGATCCTGGAGGGCCGGTGTCCTGCAGAGTTTAGCTCCAACTTGCCACACCTGCCTGGAAGTTTCAAGTATACCTAACAAGACTTTGATTAGCTGCTTCAGGTGTGTTTGATTAGGGTTGGAGCTAAACTCTGCAGGGACACCGGTCCTCCAGGACCGAACTTGGTGACCCCTGCCCTACACCCTTAAAAGAAAACACTTCGAAGGGAGTAGGGCATAGGCAGAGCCGTTGAGAAACAGAGTTGCGACACTCCCATAGGCTTCCATAGGAACTGAGGAATGCGGAATTAAAGCGTGTCATGGAGCAGCCAATAGTTCCAAACAACCAATAGTTCCAGCATTGAAGCCCATTCATTTCAGTGTTTCTCAAGCACACTCGCCAGAAAGTTAAGGAAATTACAGCAGATTTTGGAATTTTAACGTATTAGTTTACCTCTCGGAAATCTGGACAGTAGTTGCATTTTATGAAATGCGTTATAGTTAATGTTTATTTTTAGATAATAGGCAGTTATGCTATATTTGCAGTTAGATAACATGAGAAACACCTTAATAGCAATCATAACCAGATGCTAGTTGTCATATTTTTAAGTTTTTAGACTTTCTGCAATCTTTCTCTCCCTGTAGGAAGTTGAATGAGTTTCAGTGAAGACTGCTCATTAAAGGAATACAAGAAAGTTTCCCTGAATGCAGTTGGTTGCCTTGTGTTTTTTTTTTAAACGTTATTAAAAAAATTTATTGGGTTAAATTCCATATTTTCTGGCCTTTTTTAACATTCACTTATATTGTCTTCTTACATAAATGTCATAAAATAATACTGGGATGTGCGTAATTAATCTTTTTAAATTCAACATTTAAAAAAAAAGCAAAACTTATAAACACTGAGTGTTTGATAATGTCTAAATATACAATGCAAAACATAAAATAAATAAGCTATTACGACCAGTAAAACTCTACAGCAACTAGAGCAGAGCTAAATATATGTAGGTTATATTTAATAAACAGCCATACGGGCATCTAGAGGTTAAACCATGACATTACATAGGAATATTATTTTTCTGGCCACCAAACGCCTCTAATTTGCCTCTTTGCACTGGAATTTAAAAACATTTTCTCTATTTTAACCCTAAATACTACGCTAATTGTAATATAAATAACAAGCATATTAGAAAAAAAATATTAATGCTGTCTCTGTGCACCATCAGAATGATTTTAAAACTTTTTAAAGCGGTATGAAAAATGGTTGGATGGATTTATTCTTACAATAGCTTGGATAACAGAGTTGAATAATTAAGTTTGTTGAATACATTCAACAGTGTTTGAAAAAAAAAAATTGATAATAATAACAACACATCTAATGTTTGCCACCAAAATTCTCAGTTGTTTTTAGAAAAAGAAATGGACTAAAATTGTACCATATTCACAGAAAGAGCTTTATACTGTGACCTTATTACACTTATTTAATTAATACAAAAGAACACATTTTATAGCATCTAGCTTCTTGTTAAAATTTAAGTCAACACATGATAAATGGCTAATAAACCTCTATTAAAGATTTGTTAGTTAACTTACCATAGAACTTATTTCCAGATGCCCTCAGTGACTCCTTCGTAAAGCAGCGCATTCATTATTATCATGACACTGTGTCTGATCATGCTGTCGCTAATCGAAATGTTGCAATTAAGTTGGACTTCAAATCATGATTCGCCCACCTCAGTGCAGGTAAACATCCATCATCTCTCACTCCCCCAGAAGAAGAGGCCACTGCAGCTTAACAAGCTGCCCAAAAACACTCACATGAAAACAGTTTGTTGACAAGCAAGTTTACATTGGGGTAATTGGTTTCAGGCACACACCAGACAAGTTAATTAATTTTAATTACTCACTGTACATGGCAGGGGTCAGGCAAAAAGAGCAGACGGGGGTGGAAAGAAGTTTAGTTTGCCACCAAGTTGCTCACTAGGGAAAAAAAATGCAAACTTTGTTGAGACAAGAGGGCAGGTTATTGCAGCTACTAATCTTCTTTCAGTGTCTGCCTCACAATTTCAAAGCTTGTCATAATATTTACTGCACGTCATGATTTGGGTACACTGAAATACTAAAATAATATGGATTAAATACCTTCTTTTCATAATTATCTGATGTTACAAATCATAAGGCTTACTGCATCTTATTAGACAGCTGTAAAAAAGCAAATTGGAATTACAGTTTTTTAATGAAAGACAGAAAGACTCCAACAAGATGTACAAATGAGAAAGATCATGATATACCACCCTTTGTTAGACCAGAGAGATCATTATAATTACTTACATGGTCTACTTGCTTTCTAGAAATTGGATTGCGTGGAAGAGGGCGAGCCAGTTTCAGCAATGAATGTAATTTCATGCAGCGCAGTGTTAGCAAAAGAGCAGTGATAAAGCACACAGATATGGGTTTGTGACATCTCAGTAAAATATCATGCTTAGACAGAAAGGACACTTTTATAGGTTGAACAATAAAGGCAGGTGCTTTAAAATGGGTTCACTAACCTTTTACTGAGTTAATACGACATATTCAATGAAGGGAAAAAAGTAGGAGAAGACTTAATTTTTATTTATCATTGATTGGGTGTGAAAAGTAAGGGTTACGTACTAGAATGGCACCAGTTGGAGGGGAGCTAGAGGTCTTGCTCTAGATTATTGTGAAGATCAATAGAGAAAAAAGTGTGCTGCTTTCTCATTTTTTTCCAATGTAAACATGAGCTAGACCAGCGTGTTTTGTGCGAAACTCTTGCACATGACAATGCATTCTAAATATATACTCACCATCATGTCATCCAAGATTTGGGGAAATTTAGCATTACATCACTTACCCACCAATGGATCCGCTGCAGTGAATGGGTGCCATCAGAATGAGGGTTCAAACAGCTGATAAAAACATTACAATAATCCACAAGTAATCCACATGACTCTAGTCCTTCAATTAGCATTTTACAAAGCATAAAGCTTTGTGTTTGTAATAAACAAATGCATCATTCTTAACTTGAAACCATTGCTTTTGAATAAAATTAAAATCCTTTATCATAATATTGCTTTCTCCAGTGAAAAAGTCATCTCGTCTGAATCATGAGAGAAATATGCACAGATCAAGCACTGTTTAGAAGCCAAAACAGTCCAGAACAGTTCTAAAAAAATATATTGATAGATTTTGATGTGAGAGGACAACAGGGGATAGGCTTTTTCATGCTATTATGGACTATGGAAGAAGCATTAATAAGCGATAACAAACATTATTATAGATTATAGACTGGTATTTTGGCTAGAAGTAATGGTTTAAAGTAAAAAAAAAAGGATCCATTGGTGAACAAGTGATGTAAATTTCTCGAAATCTGTTCCAGTGAAGAAAAACCTCATCTGCATATTCAAAGTTCATTTTCATAAAATTTTCATTTTTGTGTGACCTATTCTTTTAAAAGTGTTTTAAAATTTTTTTTTTTTTTCATTCCACTGCCCTGTGTCTTATTGTCTCTCTTATTGAGTCATTGAATTGTTCACTGAACCGACTCATTTAAAACACTAATTCATTCTGAAAATACACATAAATTTGATTCTGCATTGACTTTGTTTGGATCTATTTTCACTGACGGAGTAGAACTAAAAAATAACTGGCAATATTGTATCTAAAATAAAAGTTACTTAACTTAATAATTAACTTGTTGGTTATTGAACTATTGTATAAGAGCAATATCACAGTGGCAATATTGCTGCTGTTGGTCATAACAAATTCACAAATATCAGTGATATATATATATATATATATATATATATATATATATATATATGAATATATTTAATGTATTTTAACACAGCAATATTCAACTAATCCAAATACTTGATGAAAAACAACAGATTGATCACAATACCATCCAGCACTGCTAGTGCATTGATCTGTTTCAGACGAAAGAACAGGTTTTCCCTAATCATGACTATTATCTGGGATTGGAGGATTTGTGTCAACACTGCCATTCTATCCTGTGGCCTGTCAGCTGTGAAGCATGGGATTGAATTTAGCTTGTAATCGAACAAATCATATTGTCTCAGTCTAGTGAGAGAGATAAGAGTAGTAATGTTGACTTTTCATGCAATTGAAGAATCTGTTCCACAAAATGATTCTCAAAGGAGAAAAAGTCGATGTTTTCCGCTTCAGTTTGGTTTTCTCTACGGTTTGTTAGCGCATTGTAATGGAGTCTGTTCGTGAGGTAATGGCTATTCCTCAAAAAGAATGAAATAAAGTAAATATGCTATATCTTGACCTTTTGCACAAAGTTTTGGAACAAAACATAACTTCAAATTAATTAGCTACCTTTGAGCGAATCCTAGCACTCAAATTAGACAAGTGAGATGCAGTTGTCAGTTGAACTTGACTTGTTTCTCAGGAGCGTTTCTAATGTGTAACTCCATCAGGAATTTTAATTAAACTGCTGCGTAATCTCCATCGTCCATTTTTCTTTCTCTCTCATGCACATTTTGCTCTCATTCTCTGAATGCTTTTGAATGAACACAGCCACATTATCACTTAATTAATTTCTATCAGCCTTGCCACAATGGCTTCTAGAGCAAAAACAGCATCTTTCAAAATGACAACAAGCAAGAATCTCTTTTGTTTTTATGGAGGGCTAATGTCGCATTCTCATTTTCATAGACCGTTCACTTGAAGCCTTGTGACATTAAGAAAGCTGACAGTCACAATGGATATTAGGTGAAGTAGTCATCTTGAAAAAGAATGGTTATGGCACAGAACTAAATTGTGTTCCTTTGCGCAAAAATAGTTCAGTTAACGTCTACATATATTCTATTATTACTTTATATAAATATATTGTTCCAATATATCAAGCATAGATTTTATTACATGACAATTTAAAGAACAAAACTGCACAGAGAACATCTCTGTTGCAAAATGAAAGCTGTGAGAGGGAGAAAATAAGAGCGAGTGAAAGAAAGTGAGAAACAATAGTAGCTGCTGACCACTGAGAGTGAATGCTAGACCAGCCAGCACAAATTTCCTCTGCTCTCAGCCATCAATAATCAGACACAATGTTAGGAAAAATGACTAATGTTTATCTCTTGCAGTGCCTAGAGGGAACTCAGCATGGGCACCTGCTAACCAAACAAGAAAGCATCTTCCAGTGGTTTGCTTCATATTACCATGAGGAGTTAAACAAAAACAGGTATGTTGCACAGAATGTGTAATATGTGACCAATACCATTTTTTTTAACCCACATAATGCATTCAAAATCTGCATACGATTTTCACATGTTAATATTGCGTTTTATAAAACCCCTTTTTGATTAATTCAAAATTTGAGAAATTCTTTGAAACTGAAAATTACACTTGTACCACACATACAAAATTAATATATATATATATATATATATACACACACACACACAAACACACACACACACGCATGCACGCACGCACACACACATAATATATATATATATATATATATATATATATATATTTCAATATTGGTGAGAAATCTTATTTGAATATGTATTTGAATATCATTGTATGAAATTTTTGAGAACATATAATCTGAAAATTACCAGTATTGACCCCATTGAAATGAATGTAATTGAATTAAATTCCTTTGACTTTATAACTCATGATTGCTCAAAAACAGTGCAAATGTATGAAACCTACATATTTATTTCTAACAAAATAACATAAATGTTACTCTGAAAAGTTTTCAAACAAAATAAATTCATCAACTTTTACAGTCAGATAAAAAAGTGATACATTTTTCATGCTACGATGGTTTATCAATAGGCATACATACTCATGTTCATCAACAAAATTTAGTCCCAAAAGTGTATGAGATATGGGGAAAGTTTTCTTAAAATATAAAACTTTATAAATAATTTAACAAAAAAGTATTTTTGACACCTAATGGTATTCCATACATACCCAGATCAAAAATGTCCCATACACAAAATGTATTTATTTTAAATGTTAAATCAATTAAAACAATTGTAAAAAGATCTGAAAATAAATAAATAAATGTAATATATATATACAGAAGTTCTTAAAGTACCTGCAAACTTTCATTCCCTTACTAAAAACAATGCAGTTTTTAGACATTTTTATGTGTCTCTTCCAGGTTAATATGGACTCAAACTTTAAATAAATAAAATTAAATTAATCCAATTATTATGGGCTCACCAAGGTTGTATTTATTTTATTTAAATATATTAAAAACTCTCAATAATTCCAAACCATTGACCGGTAGTATATACTAATTAGATTACTAATGATTTTTAGATGATAAACCAGTTCAAATATGTATATGCTGCAGGTACAGGAAATGTGCTGTGCTTGCTTATATCTTGCCACAGTGGTAAAAAGCATTTTATATTTCAGAATTATATGAGAATTGATGTACTTAAGTCCAAACTTTCAATATACTACACTAAATATTATATAGTTCAGCTTTGCTTGTAAAGATTCCCATCTCGGACTGAGGAAGTTATAATTCCGGCAACAAATAAGTGCTGTGTCAAGCGTTGTAGGTAATCGTGTGGAGTATAGTATCATTATAGCTGTCTCTCATCAGCACTGCTGCCAAGGTGCAGATCAAACACTTCTAATAGCTCAGCCTCGATCTGAAGTCGTAGAGAGAGAGACTGTGTGTAAATGAACTGTGATAACACCCTCTATCACAGATGGTTTCTGCAGTGGAGCAGACCATATATGCAGCCTGAAGGCAGAAACCGAATTCTCCAGAGCAACAGTTTTGGCCATAAAAATTTCTTCTCAACATGGCTAATGGGAGTCTGTCTGACTGCACATAACCTCTGCCAGACTCTGAGAATGAGCTTTTAACATCTCACACCTGGCACCTTTAAGTACAGGCAGATGGGTATTGCAATTCAATTAAAATGGAAATCTTGTTCAATTAATGTGGTGGAACAAAGGATTTTCCGGCAGTAACAAGAAACTGGGGGCCGCTGATTATCTGAGGCTGTGTTGATGAGCCAGACAATGGATTAACATGGCATGCATTCACAGACACAAAGACAGACAGACACGCACATACATGCACACCGAGTTATGAGCTCCAGCGCCAAAATGGCTCTGAACTGTTTACACGAACAGATCAGCTGATAAACCTCAAAATATCACGTGTGCCTGTTGCGTTAGCGCTTACAGCAATGTAATCCTTCAAGAAATCATGAAATTAAACAAACAATAAATTTTAAATACATTTAAATATCTTTATTGTTAGTTTATTATTACGCTTACATTTGATTGTTTCTTTGTTTCTTAACACCACGTTTCTTAACAAAATACAACAAAAAAATATATAAAATATATAATTTTTATATTTATTTTAATTTTTGTTTACTTTTTAGTATATTACTGTAAAAAAATGTTCAGTATAGATTGGACAGTCATTGCTAAGTCATAACATGAATGAATGAATGAATGAATGAATGAATGAATGAATGAATACAACACCTAAAACTTACAAAATAAATCAAATGAAAAAGTGGTTACATTTATATAAAACATTTTTTCTTAAAAATGATAGATAGATAGATAGATAGATAGATAGATAGATAGATAGATAGATAGATTAATTTAAATATATTTATACTTTATAATTTATTACTAAATTTGCATTTGCATTTGGCAGTCAGAACAAAACAAAACAAATAAAAAGAAAATAAACAAACATTGAAGGAATTAATAAATGAACAAACAAATAAAAACAAACAAACAAACAAATTAATTAATTAATTAATTTACATTTATTATTCCTAAAGATATGGATTCATATGGATTCGACAGTCACTCTTGAGTGACTGTCTGTTTGACTCTTAAATAGGAGCTGTGTTACATTTGTGGTTTGGCTTCCAGGTTTGCCTAAATCTGAACATTTCGAACTGAAGAATTATTTATTAGTGGCTTTGTCCTGCAACTCATTAGAGGAGTCAATTTAAAAGAGTATGATATCACCATGAGTCTTTGCCATAAGTTAGAAATCCACTTGGTGGAATGACAATTTACATTTTTGAAACCCCTCCCTATTAATTTATGTTAAAACATTGACTCAACACAACAATAAATCACTGCTGAAGCAGGCAAATTTTGCCTTTGCACTCTTGTATGTCTAATATTTCAAGTACCACTGACCTTGAATGACTTTGTTGTCCTGTTTTGAATGCATAAATAAAGCAAGACAAGTTTAATTGTGTCAGTGTTTATGAAGTAAACCTGGCTGGCAGGACTTTCAAGATCGTGAGCCAGCAGTTTTGGAGCATCTCTGGCACAAAGCTTTTCATCTGCTGAGAGTCAAATCTGCAGTGCAGCCATCATCCAATAACCAACCTCATCTACACCTTATTTTGTTATTAACAGAGGAATCGCCCACAGTAAATGACACTGTACGTCTGTTTAAAACATAAGATGGCACCAAAGTCATTTTGAACAAAATATGCAGCCTGAAAAACGTCCTCTCCCTCTCTAATCATACGGGTCTCCATACAGCAGGCAACGCTCGCCCACAGCACATCTTGCTTGAAATGAATCATAATTAAAAACTACAGAGAGTCTCATAAAGCCTTTGCCCTCACAGCAACAAAAACATTAAGACAAAGCATCCATTCCTTCTGTGTGCTAATTATAATGGCATATGAATTTTGTGTATACGTTTATTTCTTTAAAAATTATTTTGAAATGTACTGATTTGTCATTGCATTAATTATTGTTTTGATCTTAGCCACTCACATAATAAGCAAACACACATGCATCCATGTGTTCCCATAATTTTATCCTAAAATGAAAATTTGCATGCCATCCAAGATGTTTTTGCATCAGACCAGATTTGGAGAAATTTTGCATTACATCACTTGCTCACCATTGGAGTGAATGGGTGCCGTCAGAATGAGAGTCCAAACAGCTGATAAAAACATTACAGTAATCCACAAATAATCCACACGACTCCAGACAACCAATGAATATCTTGTGAACCAAAAAGCTGTGTTTGCACTAAACAAATCCATTAAGACATTTTTCAAACTGTTCAAACTTTGAACCATTGCTTCCAGCTAAACTACAAGTCTATAACCCATAATATTGCTTTCTCCAGTGAAAAGAAAGCACTTTTTCTGCAGTCATGTGGATTACTTGTGGATTATTGTGATGTTATTTATCAGCTGTTTGGACTGTAATTCTGATGTCACCCATTCACTGCAGAGGATCCATTGGTGAGCAAGTGATGTAATGATAAATTTCAGTTTTTATTTATTTATTTTTTTCAGTTTTGGGTGAACTATTCCTTAAAATGACAGCAATATAGCAATATAACAGGGCGATTCCCTGTCGCAACTAAAACAGCCTGACTGATGCTCTTGTCTGGAGAATGACACTGCAGCTTCCTGCACTCATAAGTGTAACTGCCACTTGAGGCTAACAGTACTCCACACATTTATGAGGATGGATGTGCTGCCTTGGCCAACTATAGAGCACACAGCCACGTCCTGCCACTCACCATCCACAGTTCTTGCAACCAGATGCTTATATTTTTTATTATATGATGCATTTTTATTATATGATTCATCCATTTGAATGATGCTCGAGACATCTCTTTAAAGGCTGTGAAACCTGTTCACAACCTGTTTAAACTGTATAATGTGACACATTTATTCAGTAAGAAAAAAAAAAGTGAGATGTATAGAAACTGTGACAACAGAAAAGTTAAAAAGATTTTTTGCTGTGTCAGAAATCAAAACAAAGCAAAAATGAATAATAATAATAATAATAATAATAATAAATAAATAAAGTGTTTATAATAAATGTAATATTATATACTTTCATATTGGATATAATATACAGAATATTTCATAGTTTGTGGTCAGTAACATTTTTAATGTTTTTGAAATAAGTCTCTTATGCTCACCAAGACTGCATTTATTTAATCAAAAATACTGCAAAACAGTTATATGTAAAGTATATTACCATTTGAAAGGACTGTTTTCTATTTTAATATGTTTTAAATGTGATTTATTCATGTGATGCAAAGCAGTCTTCAGTGTCACATGATCTTTCAGAAATAATTCTAATATGCTGATTTGCTGCTCAAGAAACATTTCTTATTTTTATCTGTTGAAAATAGTTGTTTCTTAACAATCCTGTCACATTTTAGCATTATTTAATGAATTGAAAGTTTTAAAAATTGTTTGTAACATTATGTCTTTAAAGTCAATTTTGATCAATTTAATGCATCCTTTCTGAATAAAAGTTTTACATCATTTCTAAAAAAAAAAAAAAAATCTTACTGACACCAAACTTCATTGGTGTTTCACATCAGGTATTATACTAGTAATACTTTATTTTACAGTGTCCTTGTTACACGTGTACTTAATACAGTAATAACAGTAAGTTATGCATAATTACATGTAAATAATCCTAAACCAAACCCTAGTGAGTATATGTTAATAATTAATATTAGTCAGTACTTAAATGTATAATTACACTATAACACTAAACACCTTAAAATAAAGTGAAACCATATACAGGTTTGGAACGACATAATGGTGAATAAATGATAACAGAATTTTTATTTTTTGCAGAACTATCCCTTTAATATTTGGAATATCACTGGAAAAACAAATTACATCTAATTCTAATGTACAATAGTGCTTTGTAAAATCTATTCTAACTTTTTACTTGTGATAATAGTATATAGTTTTTGCAACAACTTTAAGTATATTTATCCTCCCACTGCTAATGTCAAAGTAACAATTAAACACAAGCTGCTACAGACACTGCAGTTTGGGCGAGAGTTTAAATCTGGTCCATACTCTCATAAAAACTGCTCGGATAAGAATAATTCTGACATGACATTTTCTGCTCATCCGATAATCCTAATGAATACTTGATAAGCACACACTAGCGACCAAGATGAAGAAAAGAGAGAGAGAATGGGTCAGCTTTGGTGCCTCTAGAGAAAAAAAAAAGGAGATTTGACAGAATCAGAGGAAGCACAGATAAGTCAGAGAAAATGTGAGGAAGCCTCGTCAGCTCAAGTCTATATTGGCTGACTCATTTTTGATGGCTGGCATGTGCGTTTCATTTGTTTCTCACACCAGATCCACATGACTAACGCTGATGATGGCCGCAGGTGCTGGCGGCAACACCTCCAGTGTTCCTGCAGGGTGGCCAAAAGCAAAGTCACTACCTCCTCTTGAGTGCTTCTGCCTGCGGTGTGGCTTATATGTTCCTATATGAGCTGTGGAAGAGAACGGGTACAATCACTGCTCATTAAACGCTGAAGTTACAGTTCACTTCAAGTGTCAAAACATATTCCAGTGGAGGATTAAGGACACCTGGTTTTTAATCAAGTCATGCTAATGTAACCAATATTAACACTGTAAAACACACACAAAACAACCTTTTCTACATGTTTCCATCTACACAGCCTAATGACTGGAAGGCTTATCTGGGCTGAAAGTGTTCTGATGCTGATTTAAAGGACGACTGCAATTACCCAAAAGAGGGTTTTTACACTTTCTACATTAGTTTTCATCCCCAAAAACCATAATAACATTATTCCAAATCATGGATTTTCCAAGCTAGGGAACAAGAAACAAGAAGAGTTAAGAGGATAAAAATGATATTTATTTTATAGTTTCTATATAAAATACAACATGACTATCAAATTATATATATATATATATATATATATATATATATATATATATATATATATATATATATATATATATATATACACATACACACATACACACACACACACATATATATATATATATATACACACACACACACACACACACACACACACACACATATATATAGGACTATTTATAAAATACACAAAATTCTCTTTGTGTTAAAACAAGTATTTATAATATAATAATATATCTGTCTATCTATCTAAAATATACATGCGTGTATTTTATATAGTCATGGCCAAAAATATCGGCACCCTTGGTAAATATGATCAAAGAGGGCTCTGAAAATAAACCTGCATTATTAATCCTTTTGATCTTTTATTTAAAAAAAATCACAAAAATCTAACCTTTCATTGGATAATAAGAATTTAAAATGGGGGGAAATATCATTATGAACTCAATGTTTTTCTCAAATACACGTTGGACACAATTATTGGTACCTCTAGAAATTCTTAAGATTAAAATATCTCTGAAGTATATTCCCATTCATATTCACAATTTTGAGCACTCCAGGGTGATTATGAACATGAAATTATCCAGCCATGGCTTCCTGTTTCACAGAAATATAAATAGGAGAGAAAACAAAGCCCAAATCCCTTACAATGCCTTGCGAAAGTATTCATGCCCCTTCATATTTTTTTTTTT